>OZ004729.1:74332423-74577220 GCA_963924685.1 Dexiosoma caninum | reverse complement strand
ATATGAAATAATAATTTCCTTATTAAAAATAAATTAATTGTGGCTCGTTTTGAAATTTTTTCACTCCAAACAATGTGTCTGCAGAATATTTTCTTCAATAAAATTTTTTCCATTATTATCAAGTAAAGTGAAGGTCAAGAAGTATTATGCTTGGTTCTTTTTTTTAATACTTTATTGTTTATTATTATTATTTTTTTTGTTTGTTTTGTTTGGCTGGAGTTCTTGGAATTTTCATAAGGTTGCACGCACGATCAGTTGTTAAGTGTTGTATGAAAACAGCTCGTTGTGCAACCATGTAGATGTGGCATTGTTGAGCCGTAAGCACGTTTTAATTTTCAACTAAAAACCTAAATTATCACTTTAAGTGGCAACTGTAAAAATCATATGAATGTTTTATGCCACACCAGGCAAGAGATGGAAGGAATGCTGCAGCACTATGTTTGCACTACCAAATTTTTCTTAATCTTGTTGTTATTGCGGCAGCCACCAAGATGCTTATTGCGCTAAAAATATGCTGTTCTTCTAATAAGAGAAGAGGCCTCTTTGAAGATGAAACAGAAGTGCATACATACATATATATGGGTATGTATGTATGTATGTTTGTATACGTTTTGGCATTGGCCAAGTGCTTTTTCAGTTGTCTGGTTCTAAATATTTAAGAGCAGTGTTGTTGTTGGCTTATTACTGTGCTGTGCTTTGCTTTTAACCAGTGTGATTTAATCAAAATTCCATAAAAAATTAAATTATTACAATAATAACAATAAATATGAAAACTGCACTAGAGATGAACGCGATGCTGTTCATTCTTAATGATGATCATTGATGCAGCAACTACTTTTGGTAATGCTCTCAAAGTTATTGGAATGGATATTCTTTTTTCTTTCTTACGGTTATTACGGCGTGGAAGGCTTCTGTACTTTTCCTCAAACTCGTTTCCTTTCAGCAGAAATTGGGGAATTATACCCACGGCTCAGAGCAGAAATACTCGTATTTAAATTTAGTTTTTGCTAAAATTTTTAATATTTTTCTTATCTTGGAACTGTGCAATGCATCGCGCTGGAACTACATAAATAGAGAGGACGATAGATGTAAAGAGTAGTCAGCCGGTGAAAGTGGTAGGAAGGATGGAGCTCAACTCTTACACAAGTCTGCAATGGCGTGTTAATTATAATGTTGTGGCGTCTCTGATGTTAATTTTGACGTATCATTTTTTAAAGCTAAGGCAAGCCGTTTTATTTATTACTTCACTTCGCCGACGTTTTATTGCTCAAATATCAACGAAAGAGTAGGGTGCTGTAGCGCGGCAAACTCAGAAGGAACTTTTTTTGGCTTGATGGAACTGGCAATCGAATCCGGCACCTTCTGGTTGCAGAGCCAACACGCTAACTACTCGCCGTCAGCACCCCCAATTTTTTTTATTATTATTAAATCAAAATCAGGCGAAAGTGCTAACGCTTTCAATCATAAAGAATCAGCTAGGAGATAGCTTTCCAAGGGAAAAAATAACGTCATCAAATACAACCTACCAAGGCTACACTTAGAAAAATAAAAAATAGCTCTACATATTTCAGATATTTCATTCATATATTTTCTTCTTTTTTATGTGGAAAAAAATAAAACACAATTTTAATGAAAAATTTTATAATATCAATTAAAAAATTAAGTAGATTTTTACACTGAAAGAAATTAATAGTATCAAATTATAAGTTATTATTGTTGACTTATGCGTGAAATGCTCATAGGAACTAGCCCGAAAAAGACTAATGAATTAACTGAATTAATTTTATAATTTATATTTATTTTTGAGCGATGGTCTTTTTTATTTAAAGTTTTTAACAATTATTTATTTTTTTGTATTAACAAAAATATTTTTTAAAAGAAGACAAAAAATTTTTTTTTTTTAGAACATCGCTTAAAAATAAATATAAATAAAAAATGTAATAAAGGTCAAAATAAAAATAGAAGTGAGACTAATGAATTAATTTTATTTTGAAAATTTTATATGAAAATATGTACATGAATTCAATTCGTGCTTGGGTATTAATTTCTATCTGTGTATAAAAAATAAAACAATCAGATAAAAATTTAAATAAAAATTAGCCGTCATTTTGTGTATTTCATAGAAAAAAATTAATTATTTATTTATTTAAAACCTCAGGCCAAAAATTAATTAAAAATTTAATTTAAATTTTAATTTAAAAAATATATTCTAATTAATATATTCTAATCAAAAATTAAAAAGTAAAATTTTTTTCTGTGCAAACAGAACGCGTTTTCAGAAATCGCCAAATTTCCGTCTTCAGTGATCTAGGTATAATTTATACATTTCGTCACTTGTCTCGTGTTGTAAATAAGTGTGAAATTATACATGTGCATATTCTTTGACGAAATTGAATACGGGAATTATAGATTCCAATATACACAACTGTTGTCAACTTAATTTCAAATTTACCATCACTAATTTCCAATCTTAGGTTTGTGTTTAATTTTCCAAATTGTGGATTACAAAAAAAATCTATTTTTAATAAGAAATGCTTGTTGGTTACCTTCCCTTGTAACTTATCTTTATATAAACTGCAAATTCCTTTTTATTTGTATATTCTTCCTAACCAAAACATGGCCGTAATTACAATTATCATATCCGCAGCCACCATTGTACAGCCTCCACACTTTCGTGCGTTTTATGGGCTCTATGAAGAGGTCTGATATCGCTTAAACTCACACCAACTGCGGATAAAAAAAAACTTGTAAGAAAACTTATTGACTCGATTCAATTCATTCTTGAGTTTACTGTACACTAGGAGATGGTCGCATTAATTTTTTTTTGTTGTTGCCTTCAAAAGTCTAAAAGGAAGCCCCCCAACATAATTAATGCATATGGGATTTTCCACCGTAAGGTCGTCCGATATTAAAAAATTAAAAGTTCTTGAAAACATTTTATGTTATCATCTTTTCATAGCAATCAAATAGATTTAATGTTAACACATTTTAGATTTATTCGTAACAGATTTAATGATATTCGAATGCAAAGTCTACTGCAATTTTTGTTGTGATAAAAAAGTCTTCAAAACGTGGATATTTCTGCATTGAATTTAGTTGCCTAAAAACTTTCCGATAGTCCAAACAATTTGAATTTTTTCGCAAAAGTGTTTGTGTTTTTTTAAAAGCTGATTAATTAAATATGTTTTTAAAAAACACTAAATCTGCGAAGCTCGGCAGAAAAACCAGAGTCTAAGCGGGAATCAAACATGCAACCTCTAGATTGGTAGACTAAAACTACGTTCAGACTTGGCAAATATTTGATCAGAAAAGCATAACCACTAATTTCTGTATAGCTTTTTTATTATTTAAAAATACTTTTGATTTGACACAGGTCCGTATCTTATAAATAAAAATGATATGTTTGTATGGATGTGTGTGTGTTTCTGCCTCATGGTCAGCTAAACGGCTAAATGGATTTTCTTCAAATTTTCACAGTACCTCTCTGTATATCTGGGAGGAACTATAAGCTATATAAATTAGAAAAATTTTAATTGGCCGTTGCACAGCTCATACGAAGTAAATATTTATATTTGTATATCTTGAGGACGGTTGAAGTGAAAGTTTCTGAATACAGTCTAAATGTCTGTAGTTGTCAGTCAAAATCTAGGAAGGATTGGACAAGTGAGCGTGGTTTCTTCCATACAAACTAAATATTGATTTCTGTATATCTTGATAGCTGTTAAAGCAAAATCTTCTAAATTTGGTAGAAATAACTTTGTAATTATTAAAAAATCTTTAGTCAAAGGCTGGGTGGGATTTGAAACAAACAAACTAAATATTGATTTCAAAATTTTTTGAGAACGGTTAAAGTTAAAGTTTCTGCATTTGGTCTGAGTAACTTCATGGTCAGTACAAATCATCAGTCAAAAAGTGGCCGGAGTTAACGTCATAATCACAGAAGTTCAACATTTATTTCAGGAAAAAAATAGAAAAATTTCAATATAAGTTTATGAACATCTGCTATATATTAAACTTTTTGTAATATAAATAGGTGTAGCGAACACGCCGGGCTTTAGCTAGTTTAATAAAATAAAATATCAATAAATTAGTACTTCACTCCATTTTGACGTCAATATCCAATGAAATATTAACTAATTATTTGACGAAGACTGTGGTTCAGTTTTGTCGTCAAATATTTCCCGAGTCTGAACATGGCTTAAGGCTCAAGCACTAGGCTGCGAAGACCCCCTATAAAAAGGCTTCGTAATATTTCAAAAACCATTAGATCGGCAGATCTTTTAAATTTACCACAGAAAACGGCTTTATCTCATTTTTTCTTTTATTTTTGTGAAGATAATTTTGTCACGACAATATGCAAGTTTCTTACATCAAGTTTTATTTGCGGTTTGTAGGGTACGAAATCAACGCAGCTTACTTACAGCTTCCTATTGCTACAGCTCTTTTCAAGTTGCACACCACATTGATACAGCTTGAACTTTAAGTTCCCTTCGTGTGGTAAGTGGTAAATGAGGGAGAAGGCTTAAAGTTGCAGCCTTTATTACCTCTTGCGAAATAATGCAACAGAAAAACATGGAGCAATTAAATGTTTGATCTGAAATTCATGTTGTGTGGGTTGTTTGTAAAATGTGACGAATTTTCCAACTGCTTATACAAGAACGCAAGAAAAAATATGGAACTAAAAGAAAAATCCAATAAATTATTTTAGCAGTAAAATTTTGTCAAAGTATTTTAAAAATAGGCAACAGCAACAAGTCATGTTCCCATAATAAATAAGTAAAACGCCAAAGAAAAAACGATTTAATAAAATTTATTTATTGAAGGCCAAGAACTTTTGCATCTCAGCTTACCCAGCAGTGCCAACCGTTTCCGATGTACTTTTCGGGTTTTCTTGAATATTCAGTTCCGGAGAAAGTTGGTTTTACATGGCATATTTAAAAAAATATATAAATATATCTGTGTGTAAAAAAATAAAACAAAACCAAAATAATGTCCCCAATATCAGGCGTTGAGAAAATAACATACATATTATTTTTTTTTATTTATACCTTATTAAGTCCTCAATTAACTAAAACAGAAAATGTTGATATACGATTGCAAACAAATTTTTTATGATTTTTTTTTGAAAAATAGAACAAAATTATACCAATTCTTTTTTATTCACCAAGTTAGCACATACTACTTGTTTAACTTTTTCTTTTAAAATTTAAAGCATGAACTTATTTCTAAACTTAGCAATTAACTTGTTTAAATCATTTTACATAATTTAATAATGGGTTGATCCTCCTTTATTGAGAATAATCTCATACAATTTTTCTATATAATCCAAGGAAATCTCTGACCAGCCACGCTTGATGCCGTCAATCAATTACGTTTTATTGCCATATTGTCTTCCAGATTCATAGACTTTACGAACGAACAATCCCCATTCATTTTCTATTATATTGATGTCGGGTGAGTAAGGCGGCCACTGCATTAAACTGACATTTTGGCCCTCAATCCATGACTTAATCACCCGAGCAGTGTGGATAAGGGGCATTATCATGTTGAAAATGCCATGGTAAATTACCAAATAAATTTTTAAGTTGGGGAAAAGCTGTTCCAAGAACGTTTTTATAAGTATTGCCATTGCTCAGTCATACCAAAGTAGGAAATGGCTCCCCACACCATTAAAAAATTTGGACTCAGTACTGTTCGTCTGGAAGCAGTGATTATTTTGAGAGACATTTGAATCAAAAAGCGGAAATGACATACGCCGATAAATATACTACATTCTCTATTCGTTTCTGTATATTTGCACCGCTGGGTATTTGCTTTGTTTGCAATTATATGCGTGAGTACTTGAACTTGTATTTACAATGGCTTGAGCAGTACGCTAATCTTTATTTATTTCATTTTATTTTGTTGTTTTTCTTTTATTCGAACCACTTCTATGACTTTTAGGTTTCAGGTCGTTTACATTAAAATGTGCTTTTTACTTTTTTTTCTTCTTTATTCTTTGTATTTTATTAAAAGCAGCAGTAAAGCTCGGTTTGTCGGTCGACGTCTGAGTGATTTTAAAAAGCATTGACACATTTAGGTGGTTTTGCGGTTTCCTTTGTTTGTGGTACATATTTGTGATTCATTTAAATATAATTGCAGCGAAATCTGTGAAATACGCGATATTATTTTTTTTTAACACAAATTGTTTAAGAAATTGTAACAAGATTTCGCAGCAATTTTCTTTTATTAAATGCTTTTTGTTTAAATTTGGCAAATTTATTCACATATTTAAAAGGCTTAGACTTTTTTAGTTTTGAACATTTAAAATATTTATCTTGCTTTTCTGAATATTTTTCGAAAATTATTATTTAAACGTGATTTTTATTTGTCATAATGAGCATATAAAATTCTCTACAGGGGACTGAAAAATTAAAATGAATTTTAGGAAACACTTGTGTTTTTTGTTGTCTCCGTACGAGTGAGTATTTCTGAAGATTTAAATAAAAATAAAGATAAATGGGCAAAAATGTTAATATGGAAACACCTGTTGGGCCAAAAGTTTCTTTTGTTTCTTGTGGCAGTAGTTAGTCCGTCCAAAACAGCCAAGGCAATGCAATCCAACTTCATCTTTAATTGTGAAGGCATATGTAAGAAAAAAAAACATTTCTTTTTTTATTTAGTTTTTCTGCCATACCTGATGTGCATGGCTGGCTGTACGTTTTCTTCGTTACTTTCTATTAACACCTTCGACTAACAAACAAACAGCAACGATTAAATTCTCATTTCAATAGCAAAGCAATTGATTAAGTGTGCTGCTTCAATTAAGATTAAAAAGATGAGAAAGGCAGCGAGCTTGGAATATTTTGGTCCATTACACTCGTATTTGTATGTCCATGTATTTTAAGTAGAGTTTCATTGGAACACTACTTTGGCATAACTTGGTCTGGACATGTTAATTCTTGGTAAATTTAGAGTAGATTTTCTAAAAATTTAAACATGGGTTAATTGTTTTTTAATGTATCGTTTCGGTAAAAAAATTTGTGTGCCTGGTTTTTTTTTTGCCTTTTTTTCTTACTTCTTAAGATCACAGCTAATAAGTAACTTTCTAAAATTGGAAACATTTATTTATATTTCTTTTTTTTTAGTATTTCGTTAAAATGTACATATGTAGATGTGTAGGAATATTTGTGTTTTGAACATTAAATCGTTGCAGCCGCCAAGTATTGGAAGCCATTTCATAAATTCAACAACAACAACAAAAGTTAGAAGAAAGAAAATTTGTTAGAGAAAAGATTAAAACAATTGAAAGTCTTGTGTGTTTTTCATTTTGTTACCAAAATATAGCAACAGAGAGCTTCTTTCAATTGAAAACATTTCTTTCAAACAAGTGAAAGTAATATTTGTTGGAAAGTAAAGTACAGCTTTTTTTTTGGTTAAGTGTGTTAACAAATTCATAGTTGCACACACGTGCATATTTAAATGCAATATGATGCATTCAATGCTTTTTCTCCACGTACACTGTGAAATAAACGGCATCACCTGCAACGCATGAAAAAAATGCACCCATTTGGTTCGAGTTCAACTTGGTGAAAGCAGGAAGGATTACTACAGCTTACAATTTCTTACTGGTGTTTATGGTGGATTCTTTTCGTCGCCGAAATGTGGTCAGGTTTTTTCTGGGGGTTGGGATCACGCGGTGTTTGGACACCGTTAACGGTAACAAGTGAGATGCAAGGCTGGCGAAGACAGAAAGCACATTTAGCCAACCGCAATGTTGATGTAGTTGCTTCAAGCCATCATGTTGATGACGTATGACCCCCTATGGAAATGCTTAAAAATGTCACGTAACGTCGTAATAGTTTTTCCACAGATTGACGACGTTACAGTTACGTGCAAATTCGCTTAGACAAGCATTTCATACATCAAACATTATAGTTCGAAGCAACTACCTCAACATTACGGTTGGCTAAAACCTCAGTTAGTGAAAACGTAACACGTTCGCGGCGATCAGCTTGCAAAAGCTGTAACATAAGTAATGCTCGTTGCTTTTCACTAAAATCGTGTCGTTGAACTTGTCACTGCCACAGAAAATAGATTTTTACGTTGCAAACGTCAACTTGGCATTATTTACATATAAAACAAAAGCCGCAATAGCTGACTGAATGGCTTGAAGTTTTACGTTTTTAATAACCGACACCTAAAGTTGAACGATACTGACAAGTTTAATGTTGGACGATACCTACAATATCAAAACTTAGGAGTTCGAGTCCCGCTAACGGCTAAGTCATCAAAAACTGTATGTGTTATGAGTCAGTTGTTTTTGAACAGTTTCAGTGGCGAAGCCATAATCACTCGTCATTGAACAGTACCGCCTTTAGAAGTAACATCAGAGCGCCCTCCTTCGTCGGAAGACGGTATTTATTTTTATATTTAATTTTTTTCTCTATTTTTTAATAAAAAGGTTAAAAAAAATTTTTTTTAATTTAAAAAATTTTTTTTTTTTCATTAAAATTCGGTTTGCAATAAAATTTTTTTTTTATGTTTCATCGATTCGACGAAAAGTAACTTTAATGTACTAAAATGAAGAGTAACCATCTAGGGTTAATAAATAAAGGGTAAACTGTCTTTTTGAGAATAGAAATCATTATTAGTCTAGGGCAGATGTTAGCGATAAGAAGGGCCTCAGTGCTGCGGTTGGAAATCGAAAACTACCACTCGTCTAGCAGATGTACATAGAGTCTTCAGCAAATGCTGGGTTTAGCGCGGCTCTCATTTGTTGATGGGTGTGGAAGAAGGCGGGGGAAGACGTAAAGCAATACAATTTGTTGGTGGTCTGCATCGATAGGAATAGGCTACTGAAATTATTTATAGCTGTTTGCATTCATCACAAACTCATAGTTTAGGAAATCAGGTCGCTAAAACGAGGTTTCTCTGTAATGAGTAGTACTGCCACATCACCCACAAAAATATAATAATTAACCAAAACAGTAGATTTGTTGGTATTGCCGCAAATTAGAACTATCGTATGACTGCTTGGGTGGCAATTATTTGCCGCAAAATCATTCTTCTCCAACTTGCGTCAAGAATATTTTTGTAAAATATGGTAACCATGTGATTGCCGAGAATTTTATTGAAGCAATAAAATTTATTGTACAAAGTAAAAAATAGGGTCAGATTGGGGTAGTTGTGGCCATCGTGTGATCGTGCGCACAATGCACAGGTATAGAAAAAAAGTCAGCCTTTTTTTGCTGGAAAATTCTAATTGTTTCATTTGAAAAATATTTCCGGTGTATGCAAAGCATTACTTTCTTGACAACCCTCAATTGAATGTACAAGTTTTAGTTTTTGTTTTTTCTTTGGAAGCTGGAAAAGTGGGAAAAGAAGTCTTTGAAGTAGCTACACGATATTCAAACGAAGCGCATGAGTGCACTTGTTCCAAATATTTGCCATAAATGAAACTAAAAAAAAAAATGGAAACAAAATACCTCAAAATTTATTCACAATTCGAAAGTTAAAGCTTAAGGTAACCGAGTACGATACGTCGTGTATTTGTTTATTTCCACTTAAATCGTGTATGTATGTGTATAATGAAGCATTATTGCTTTTTAATGCTTATGAAGTGTTTGTGTTCCATACAATAAAGAAAAAGTATTTTTCCCATGCTCTCCTCTCTCTCTATGAATCAAAAGTGAACGATTGTTTGTCGAACTTTTACAAATACAACATGAACTTAACATACGGCTGAAGTGTACGAGTACGTATCATGGCAGTTGTTGTTATTCATTCATCCAAACATACATACAGAACAACTCGTATACTCGCTGGCTTGCTGGCTTAGTTACTTACTAACTATAACGGTAACGCCGCTAACGATTTACTAAAGGTGGGCCAAAAGTAATCACACAATTGGAAAATGACGTTAAATGTCAATTTGGTTTAGACATTTGTGAAGTAAACAAACGCAGAATACAAATCGACACACCATGCATCGGTTTATTCCGCGGTAAAATTGTTTCCATTTTTTTGCGCAACAATTCGCAACTTGCGGAGGCGCAGCGTGAATTTCGTTGCAGATTTCCTGGCCGTCCGGCACCAACTGGCCTAAGACTGCGTCGTACAAATATAAAATACAAATCGGCAAGCCATGAATAGATTTACTCCACGGTATAATTGTTTCCATTTTTTTTGCGCAACAATTCGTTCGCCACCAACTGGACAAACACTTCGGCTTTTTGGCCAGTCGCCTGGGAACGGACTGGGACAACACGAGATGTTCCCAAGGCTGGGCGGGCCGGGGCAGCCGTTCTGCTGAGTATTTAACTGCTGTTAGCCAAGATGTCGAATGGGCTCCTCCGTAACATCGACCTGACGACGTGCTACGTCCTTAGTCATTAGCCGGTGATCCCTACGCAGAATTTTTGGTGAACTATTTTATAATAGACTTTGTAAGTGCATCAGCAAAGGAACATCGTGTGATTACATTTGCCCCACCTTGTACTATTGACTAACTATTGGCTTTTCGTGAAGATAGTAAAACCACCTCAGTTAGACAGTCAAAACAAAAAACATTCAGCAAAGAAATGCTTACAAGCCGAATTCGTATAAAAGTTAATCATCATCTTCTTTATAGTCATCATTAACATTGCAAGCGGTAGCTGTAACAGTATTAAGTAGTCAGTCGCAGCAAAGTTTAATAAGAGTTTAGGAGCTGCTTACATTACGTTTTTATTTAAAGAGGGGTCACAACAACAACAACAACAACAAGAAGGAAAACAGTAGTCAAAATTGCTTAATGTGCCATTGAATAAATGAGTATTGTTGTTGTGTGCTTTAGTGCGGTTGTTGTTGTTGGCTTGTTAGTACTGTACTGGGATGTGCAACACATTTTCCTGCCAACTTGGTGGTAACTTTTCTATTTGCTGGCTGCTTGATGATTATGATGACGTCGTCGGTATTGGTGGCAGTGAGGTGGTATTTGGAATTGAATACGGATATTTGAAGCAGTTGTATGAAGTGAAGCAGTCGTATTTTTATGGCGTCGACAGTTTGCTATTATTGTCTACCATTAGAAAACAATTAAGTTGGCTGCACTTTGCGCTTAAAAGTGATTGAAACTCATGATTGTTTTTTATTGTTGCCAGCTTTCTATGTGGCTTTGTTGTTTGTTACTGCTGCAACAATATGTATTTAAACAGTAGTTATTGTCATCACAGTATTTTCTTGTTGATGTTGTACAATAATTCCTGAGTTTGAAATTTAACATTATTTTAAAGTGAATGTTATGGTTTCGAGATTTGCCGAACGGATTGGATTTTTTTCTTTTTCATCTTAAACGTTTGATAAACAATCCGGAATTTGAAGAATCTTTTGAGGAGAGAATTTTTGTGAAAACGTTATTAAACGATCAATCAATTGAAAATTCTAAATTTCCTCTTCCACCGGTGCTTAAAATGTTTAAATTTTTCAGCGTTTTAAGTATAAAATTGAATTGATGGCCCAAAATCTTGACTACGAATCCATGTTATCAGCGAAAGCACAATTTGATTAACGTTACTAAGTCGTTGTAAAATAATTATCCACAGACCTCCCAAAATACAATAGAATCGAATTATTTTAAAAAAGAAAATTAGTACAATTGCAAAGAAAGAATGCATTGTTAGCAAAAACAGCTGATGGTTTGCTAACTCATAATTTCTTTGTTTAGACTGAGTTTAGACGAGGAAACATTTGGAAGAGAAACATTTAATGTGGTAGGAAATTACTAGTGGGCATCCTTTTTGTGTTCGGTACTCGGCGACACGCTTTGTTCTCATTTTCATTAATAACAATAATAATTGAATGTCGCAGGCAATATTTTTTTCTGTGTGACCGCGAAAGAGAAAACAAAAAAGAATTCCAGATGTTTTTCCTCCAAATGTTTTCCGGTCTAAACTCAGTCTTATAGATTCATGCTATCAGACTGTATTGAGTCAATTTTCGTTAAGTTTTTTTTTTAAGACAATACAAACCCTACGAAGCTTACAGCTTGTCTGTAGAAACACCCAGGGTCTAAGCGGGAATCGAACCCGCACCTCCATATTGATAAGACTAATGCTCATGCAGTAGACTACGGTGGCACCTAATTTGGATGTTAATGCTATAAAAAAATGTTGCACCTAAATCGGCTCTTGAAATAATAGCACAAAATATTTTTGCGGTGGTCAAAGTTCTCGATACCCAATGCTCCAAAATGTCCGCACTATTGGACCATTTGAACGTTTGCTGCTGGCCCTTTGGTACTTTCTATTGAAATAACGGAACAACATGCTGTTTTTGAAGGCCGGAACACCTTCTTCTTCATTGATTCATTATACAAAATACTTCAAGATTCACGACAATTAATAATGATATCAAAATCACGAAATGCCAAGGACAATTATTGCAAGTTATAGATGGTAAAATTTACAGCTTCACTAGGCAATAATTTCTCGTATTCTACAAATAAAAATGACTACAAATATAAAACTAATAATAATGTATATCTACTGATAACCACACTTAGTGGACAAAATACGAAGAAGGTGTAGCAGCCTTCGAAAACAGTATGTTGTTCCGTTCTGCTAGTCTTTGTTAGTGTGATTTTTTTTAAATTGTGCCTTTGATTTACCTTGTACCTGTGTATGAAATTATCACATGTAATTTTGACGGCCTGTATGTATCGATCACAACCAATTTAAAACTAAAAAAATTTTAGACTAGGAATAGAGGGAACTAATTAATGCAAAGGCTTTTTTCTCAACCAATGAGTGTATCCTTCAAAAGAGATTGCAATTATACAAGACTTTTCATATACAAATAAGTGTTTATCTATTCTGTAGTTTTACTTCCATGTGCAAAGGACAATTGTTAAAGTTAAAGTTAAAGTGTTGTACGTTAAAACAGGTTACAAAATTCGTTTTTGCATAAGGATGTTATTATATATTTTGTGGTTCCATTAAACACACTTTACACAACTAAAAACAAGGTGTCAGTTGTTATGCATACCATTTTACCATTTCAATACCTGATATTATGGTAAATGTGGTCACAACCTAGGCTTTTAATCTCTCTTAAGTAAATACCGAATTTTTCAATAATTTAGCATTTCATTTTTAGTGTTTAAAAAACGAAACAATAGCAACGAGTTTCTATCATATGTAAACGCACATGTTTTTTGCTTTTTTCAAATTTATTTTGCTCTTTATTGTGTGCCAAATCACATAAAATTTGTGAAGTTTCCTCTAGCCATAACTAAATCAGAATGCACGTTTTCTCTATAGAATACTCAATGAAAGAATTTTTGCTGTCCCCTCAATCGAGTATGTCTCTCATTCGCGCACGTTGCCTCCCACGACTCTACTGTAATTGTATCATCCTTTTTTTAATTTTTTTTTTGGAGACGTGTTAAATCAACACTCAACAAGATACTAGGGTATGCAAAGTATAGAGTAAAATATTTGCTGTACTTATGCTTGAAGTGTATTTATGCCGGTCTGTGATTTAAAAGTCTAGTTTGACAAAAACGAATTTTTATGCAAAATATTTATGTACGTTCATACTATGTTTCTTCTAAAGAAAAGTCAAATTTATTAATAATTTCAATACAGCAGATTCTGTTTAATTGATTTATCAGAAATGTGTAGTTAAGTGCGACACGCTCTCAACTGATTCATAAGTTTCGCTGCATGTTTTTGGGTTTACTTGAGCGGGTAAATCAATTAGCCGGCGATCAATTAACTGCAAAGTACTGTATTTGAAAAGTTGTCTGAGCTAAATATTTAATAAACACATCCCTGTATAAATTTTGAGTTCATAAACTTGCTTGTTATTGCTGCAATCTAAGAAGAGTTGTTTCGTTTTAATTATTAATTGTTCTTGCAGTTGTCACCAGCAACAGCAACAGCAACAGCAACAGCACCAGCGACAGCAACTTTGTCGTCTTCGCAGTGCTCCTCATCATACGCTCATACATGAAGAGTTCGTAAAATGTTTGACTTTAAATTACAATTATTTAATGATGAGATCTGTAGCACCTCGTTGTTAATGGTGACGGTTGTTGGGATTGAAATTAATGGTATTGTTGTTATAGGAATACTCGTAGTATGTAGTACGTTCAATGTGCTTGTTTTTCGGCTGTTAACGAAGAACGTGGCGCGCTGTATATTGTGTTTTTTTTTTTTGATTTCTACTATTTCAGAGTTCCACAATGTCAAAGAAACCGCTAAAAGCCGAAACATGTTGTGCGACGTTTGGAACAAGCACTTTTCCGAAATGCATGTTGTTGTGTTTTCTTACTTTTTTCTTTGTTTTGTTTTGTTTTGCTTTGCTTTGCTCGTTTTTGTTTCAATGTAGTTCTTACACAGTTGTTGTTTGCTGTTATTGTTGTTTTTGTTTGCTGCAAATTTTATAGTTTTTGTTGTAAATCGAATACGTGTAGTTTGTGTATTGCAATATATCGAATGTTGCCATAAATGTAATCCCACCAGCCATTTGTTGCATTAGGATAACAACAAACTACAAGTTTCAACAACTGCAGCAACAATAACAACAACAACAGCAACAGTTCAAGTTGTTGTGCAATGTAGAGATGTTGCTCTTGATCTTGGCCTGTGTTCCACGGACACAAACGGTCAAGATGGGATTAAATTTTTTTGTTGTTGTTGTTTTTGTTATTGGTTTCGTATTGAAGGCTTTAACTCTCCATACTGTCAACTTTCATTATATGATTGGATGTGTGAGCAGTTTGTTTTGTCGTACATGTTCCTTTCTTTATATACATACAATATTTAGTTTTTTTGCTTTGTTTCTTTGAGACATAAAATAAATTTCAACTCCCAACAAATGTCCACAAATGAAAATTTCAGTTTAATTAAATTTTATTTCAAAGTAATTTTATGTATCTGTCTGTCTGTCCGTATATCTTTAGAAACGTCTATCTGTCTGTCTGTCTATTTAGCATATTCCAGTAAATAAAATAAGCTGGTGCTAAACTGATGAGGTTGGTTTTTTTTTTTTTTGATGCTTTTGCTTTTACTGATGTGATTTTATTAGCAGCACTGGAAACACACCTTTTTCCGTTTCACTTATTTTGGTATTTATGACCCATCAAACTGCAAACCTTCTTGGTTTGGACTAACAAAATCTTTAATGTACAATGTGTATTTTTATTGTTGTTTTCTGTTATTGTGTTGATAGTGCGGAGTTTTCCAGAAATTTTGGCATAAAATTTGTCTTTAAATCTGTTTCACACTGTTTATCTATTGGCTTCATGCACACTTGCACCGCTATCGTATAAAATTTGTATGGATATTTGTCCTTGCAGTGCGAGATTACATATGAAGAGAAAGAGTGACAGAGAGAGAGAGAGAGAGGGGGTGAGAGAGATTTGTAATGATATTTTGTGATATTTAGCTGTCAGTGTGAACGCCTCCATAGTTATCATATCTCAATCTCTTCGCATAAAAGTAGACATTTGCAGCAGGAAAATTATTGTGCACTTTTTTTTATTCCTGAAATCTGTGGCAATAAAAAGCTTATGTAGAGTTAGTGTTCTGTGCTCTGTATAACAATGTTCCATAGACAAGCAGACGGACGGAAACCATATGAAAACATACTCTTTTGGAGTGTCAGCACCTAAAACCACTCAAGCAAATCCGTACTTTAAAATAGTGTTTAAACATTTATAAAAATACATTAAGCACAAAAAAAAAAATAAAAATAAAAATGACGAAAAGTTTTCTTTAACATCCACCTTAAGTAGTGGCAATTGTTGAAAGAGTTATTGTTTTTCTATGTTAAGTGCTGCTGGTTGTTATTGCTGTTGCAGCTATTTTTTTTATTTTTCTGTTTCTGCTGTTGATGGTTTAGGAGGATTGCTTTAATGTATAAACACTTAATCAAGTGCCTCAAATCCCATTTTAGCTGCATATTTATTAGTTTAAACTGCCAGATCCTGGGTATGTGAGAAAATTTTGATTCCCCGTGTTAATTCGATTATTTTTTGTCTTTTTTTTTTTTTTTTTTTTTTTTTTTTTTTTTTTTTTTTTTGCTAAAGTCGTTAAGTACATTCACGATTTTACACCTTGATAAGGCTGACCATAAAAATGTCCCACATGGCTCGTAATAGTTAAAAAAAAAAAAGAAAGAAAATACTATAGACCATAAAAACATTTTAGTTCTAATTAAGGAATCAAAAAAAAAAAATGACAAAGTTTATTTGTTTTCAAATGACTGTATTTTTAGCGAAGACAAAGACAAATCTGCATTCCAGCTTTACAAATAAAATTGCATACAAAAAGATATTTGTGCTCTTCACATCATCAATTTGAATTATTTGTTTGGAAGCCGAATGTGTTGGCCGCACTGCCGGTATAACTTCACTGCTGTAGAAATTCATTATTTGAGAAATTTATATTGCAAAAGCGTGGAAATCATTTAAAATTTACCTTCTCCTTAAAGGAGTCGTACTGACCCAGTGAGGGTTTAGTAGACGCTCATGTGGTACTAGAGATTAAAGAAGTGAGAGTTGAGAACTTAAAAGTTTTGTTAATTTGAGTTTCTGCTAAGTTCCTGGTATAATGTTGATACATTAATTTTGAAGCTAAAGCATTGCAATTTTTTTTTTTGCTCAAATACCGAGAAAGTAGTGCTTTGTTGATATACTCAGAAAAACGTTGGCTGGCAAAGTGCCTGAACCAAGCGATCGTCTGGCTACTCAGTAAATAACTTTACAGCTGGTTATAATGCAGTTGTTAATATTATTTTTCTATTTTCCTGCATGGGAGTCCTTTACGGAGGATATCGGGTGTGGCAATCCCGCAGGTTCCCAGCTAAGGGCTGAGCATGGCGCGGAATTTCTTGGAATTTGAATATATAGTAAGCCTTGCTGTTTGCCTACTGGCAAAATTCGCGTCCAAATTCATATTCAAATCAGATATGTAATTTCTTCACAATATTGTGATAAATTAACTGTGAACTTGAACAGGACAAAAATTTCATTAATATGCAAAAAAAAAAAAATTATGAGAATGCATCTCATGACTTCTTAAGCACTTCTTTAACTGAATTCATGAATTAAATGTTAACAAGATTATCACTTTTAAACTCATGGAGAACACATTCAACTCTGCGATTAATTCATATGAACAACGGCGCACTTGTAATTAAATTTTTGTACTTTGCGAGCTGTTTCGTTAAGTGCTAAAACGTAACCAAATCACGGAACATGCATGGGTTCTAAGCACTCATTTAAATGACGAGCTGTTTTGTTAAATGTGCTCGCCAATGTTAAAATCATGTGTTCTTCAGCTAAATTGAACCGGTTCATTTGCAATGAAACACGTGCATTAATTATTTCTTTTGCATGGCTTTTTTTTTTTTTGCTGGGCCATTATGAATTATTTTTGGCCTGCTGGCACGTCAAAGAAATTAAAAAATGCTGCCTTTGGTACAGGCTAACCGATTGTGTTCTCTATATCTTTTTTTTAGCGTTACACTCTGCGTTGAAATATTAATATTTTCTATTTAAAGAACTTTAAGTTATTTTGTGCTAATTAAAAAAGAAATATTTCTTTTTCCTATTCTTTGCTGTTTATTACTTGTTACTTATTTAAAAATATCTTCTGTTTTACTCCACTCGAAATCTTTGATGTACTCGTAGCCAACATTTTTACTTGCCAACAATAAGTATAAGAAGATAAGTCAACAACACCTTCTCTGCATAGAAGAGCAACTGTAGAACAAGAAATAGTTTACAAATAAAGAAAACAAGCCGGCAAAATATTTTTCATTTGCGAGATAACAAAGCATTTATTTTTTTTTTTTTTTTTTAATTCATTGCACCATCATTAAAGTCAATCTATTTATACTTGGTAGATGCTCGTAGAAGGCAAATTTATCTTTAAAATCTCACATCTCTCTGTCGCGCTTATTTGTTTTATCATTAAAGATATCATTATAATCCTTTTAAGTTTGAATTGATTTCGCTATAAATCTAAATCATTGACAATTTTAAATGTTATGAAAATATATTCTTAATGCTGTAGTATTTTTATTTATTAATGTTTTTTTTTGGTTTTTCATCTTGAATTTCACCTAAAATGCAGTTGTTAATGTTGTGTCAACAACATCAACACTTATACTTTCACTGAAACGACATGAATTGAATTGAAATAAATTGAAAACGAAGACGCACATTGTTGGCTATTATTGTCATCACTATTAACTGGAATAGTAAACTGTCAGTCACACTGAGTCATTTCACCACATTGTCTTCAATAAATAAACAAATACTTAACGAACAAATCGTTAACACTGTGCACTCAGCAATCAGCAGCTCCGCAAGCCGCACACACATACTATTTTTAAACCATTCAATTCATAACCCTTCAATGTGTCATTTGTGTGTATATCCCAAGAAAAGACAATGCCAGTTTATAAAGGCTCTTCCAACAGGGACTTACAAACTTTGGCAGTTGATAACAGCCATTTTTTTTTTTAACACAAACTCGACGAATATATAGATTGAAATTATAGATTGTCTGTATAAATACTGAGGGTCTCGGCGGTAACCGAACCCGCACCTGCAGATTGATACTCATGCACCAGGCAACGTCTACAAATTATTTGTCCTTTATTCAGTCTGTTTTGCCAAATCACCATGGCCGCATAAAGCATTCAACAACATGTACAAATACCAAATTTCTTTTATCAAAATGGGTGTTCTGTTCGTTCTACGTGCCGCGCGAAAAATCATATTCAGCGATGAGTTCCATTTCTGGATGAAGGGGTACGTGAATAAAAGAAATTGCCGAATTTGGGACAATACTAATCCACATAAGATCCAAGAGCGTCCATTTCATTCGGAAAAAATCTGTGTTGGTTGTGGATTTAGGGCTGGCGGCGTTACCGGTGCATATTTCTTTGAGAACGACGTTGGCCAGCCCACTGAAAATGTTGAGCGCTATATGTCCATGATTACATACTTCTTTTTGCCAGAATTGTATGATCTGGGCCCCAACGACTTATAGTTTCAAGTGGACGGCGCTACTGCCACATGGATCATGCCAAATTGGATATTCTTCACCAGCGACGATTTCCTGGCATGGAGCAGTTGATGTGAACTGTGGCCACCAAGATCGTGCAATTTCACCCCGTTAGATTTTTTATTGTGGGGTGTTCTTTATTACCAAACCACACCGATCCTCAAAGACAACATAACCCATGCCATCCGTCAAATTCAACCTGATTTATGCGCCAGAGTCATGGAAAATTTGCCATTTCGGATGCGCTCCACCCAGAGAAGCCGTGGCTGACATTTCAACGATGTTATATTCCACACATAATGGCATCAACAGGTCTTTAAAACGAATAAAAAATTTCGATGGTATTTTATTTAAATTTAAAGATGGTCAGCGCTTAATGACAAACCCTATACTTCATTCGGTTACAAGATGAAAATGTAGATAGATAAATAAATATGTATTTTTGAAAATCACAGAAAAAGATATCGAAAACGAAACTGTGACATTTCAACAGCACCAGACGTTAAGACACACGGCGATTTATGACAGCCATCAATGGCAAAAGGCATATTCATACGAGTATTTATTTATAATTCAGCCATAAGACTTGTAGAACATTCCTATACACACATACATACGTATGCTGTGCGGTAGAGACACTTGGTTGTTTGTTTATAGTGTCATGGAAATCCGTTTAAGGAATATAAATATTTATAATTTTATTTGTACTTTTGAGAAAAAGAAAAACACTTTTCAAATCACTACAAGCACTCCAAGGGCATTGATAGTTGAACCCAAAAAGAGAACTAAATATGCAAGTGCCTTTGTAAGTTGTTTACAGTAGAAAATGCCAGGTTTTCTGCCGCCACAAAAAACCAATGTGACATTCAGTTAAAAGTTCCATCTACATATATCAGCAGGCTTCAAGCCCGAAAAATATAATTCTTCTTTTCAATCAATTATTTGCTAAACTAAAATTACAAAACTTTTATTATGTTTTAAGTTTGCAAGGTTAATACTTGCTTTTTTATTAGCCCAATTCGCAATCTTGTGCAAACGATCTTGCATCATTGCATTTACAAAAGGGTGGAGCATATTTTTGCTTTACAATAACAAAATATACATATTTGCATTTGCTATATTTTTGCACATCTGCAAAATTAAAAAGTTTTGTTTTTTTTTGCCAATTGCAAACGAACAGCTGTCAAGTAGAGAGCGAAGCCAATCTGCTGACGGTAGACGCCGGCATTTTCTCACGATGTTTTCATTAACATTTAAATTTTATATAATTTTCTGAGCACATTTTTTAGGTCTCAAAGGAAACATTCCAGTGCCTCGCCTTTTTAAGACGGTGGAAGACATACTTCACCCCATCTGATCTCCTTACTATTTACACCGCCTACATTCGACCGAAAATGGAATACAACTCTCATGTATGAGCCGGTGCTTCAAAGACTATTTTGAAGTTACTCGACCGTGCACAGGAGAGAGCAAAGAAACTTATAGGAGACAGTATGGTAGTCAACTCTATTGACTGTCTTGAGCATCGTCGCAACATTTGATGCGCTTTTAAGTGCAACCGCAACAACGACACTCTTAATATGGGCCGTTATTCTTAACTAACCTGATGGTTAGTAACCACCTGCTAAATAGTGCCTGTTAACCAAACCGACAATTAGTTATTTTTCATTAGAAATTAAATAATCATAAATTGTGAAAATTACCGAAATAAATTTTGTTTTGGCAGTACCCTGAAGAATATTTTTAAATCTTGCAAATTTTTATACTGTTTCTTAAATTGATCCTATGTTTTGTCCAGATATACTAAAAATGCAAGTATCATAAATGTATTTTTCCTATTGATTTAGTGAATTTAGTGTATTAAATGTAATTAGTGAATAGTGAATGGTTGGTGGTCCAACCAAAACGCATGATATTAATTGTAAATAAAACAAAACATTTTCAGAGAATTATCTTAATATTTTTTATTATGATAAAACGATCTAAGACAATTATGTGTGAAACAAAATATCGGCCAAATTCTCGCCACGACTTCGGTGGCACACCTTTATCCGATGGTCGATATTTTCAATAACTCGGAGACATAATTGAGGTTCAAGGTCGTTAATGTGCCGAATTATCTCATCTTTTAGCTCTTGAATTGTTCTTGGCTTATTAAACGTATACTTTTTCTTTTAAATATCCCCAAAGAAATATGTCCAACGGTGTCAAATCAGTTGATTGTGACGCCCAATTAACATCTCCACGACGAGGGAGAACACGGCCATTGAATTTTTCGAGCAAAAGAGCGATTGTTTCGTTGACTGTGTGGCAAATTGCACCACCCTGTTTGGAAAACATGTCATGCTGGTCCATAACCTCATTTTCTGGCAACAAGAAGAACGTTATCATCTCGCGATAGCGAACACCATTCACGGTGACAGCTTGACCGAGGTTGACGGCTATTCTGCCATAATATCGCTAACAGCAGCTATGTTTTCCGCATTATAACTGGTCCACCCTTTACAAAACGTAGTTAAGTAAAACCTTCAGCACTCAAAATATATAAAGGCTGTTATTCGCTAGCTGATATAATCGTTCGATCTCTCACAAATTTAATTCTATTTATACTATTCATTTGGTTACAAATAAATTAATTGAAAATTACTACTGATTCAACATTTCTTTTCTAATTATTTTAATTCGATAAAAATCTCATCATACATCATCAGAAGATAAAAAGATAAAAATTAAAAAAATATTAAACAATAAAAATTGAGTGACTGCAGCCGTCACGATGTTGCCGCCGATAAATCTATGCTCAGCCGACGCCGCCGAGTGTTAGTTATTGGCTTCGCTTTAAGCTTTCAAAAACATACAAAACATAAAACATCATTGTCATAATTATAAAGCAGAAAATGAAAATATGGCCGAAATATGGCGCGTATGTGGAATAAACTCTCTGCACCTTTGACTTGGGTAAATTCAAATCAATAACCCCATTTCCTATTTCCAGCACAATGCCTCGAATGTTTTGGTGTTATTTTCCCTGAAAAAAAGCGTGGAAAAAAAACGAAAGAAAGAATGGAATATCTGTGAATGTGATATCATGGAATGGAATATCATGTGAATGTCTTTCAACAATTAATGCAAACTTAACCTAAAAAAGCCATTCACATTTCATAGCAAATATTTGCAATTGTACAATTTGCAATCTCAAATGCACAAGACTGTGAATTGTGCTATTGTAATATTTAGTTGTAAAATACATTTTTGCAAGCGATAGCAATCCGGGCGTTCTGTTACTATGCTTGTTCATCTTTGAACAACTCTAAGGAATATTTAAAACAAATTTATGATCATGGCACGGTCTGCAACAAGGTTTTCTTTTTATAGTAAAATTTATAGACACCCGGAAAATGACGAAAATTTACTGAAAATGAGCTGTTGTTGGTTGCATCTTGCCACATCTTGGGCCATGCCAGCAACTATAAACGTGTCTTGATTTTTATATTTCTTTTTCTCTGTTTTAGAATTTTAAAGTGTTTTTTTTTCTTTATTTTTTGTAGTTTTTGTTTTTATTTTTAAATTTTATTGTAAGTAATGTGTTAAGTGCTTTGGTATGGGGTTAAAAATATGTATAGACCATCATAAATTTCATGTCATTTTATTATCGTTTTGAATTATTGAAATGATTTGACGTAAATGAGAATGTATGTATGTATGTATGGATGCATGTGCGTATGCTGTTGGTGTGATTTGTAAGAATTTAGTTGAATCCCAGCAAAAAAAAGTAAAAAGGGCGATTAAGGAGTTTAAACATTCTTCAGCACACAATTAAGTTGACGAGTTATGGCTTGATGGTGATATCTTGCTTCTAGTCATTCATTCAGAACGCTGACATATAAGTTCATTTGTTTTTGAAATTTATTTTTTGACTAGAAAATTTTTCCAATTTTTTATTACTAATTACTAATTACTTTAGTAAAATAAATTAAATTTGTCGACTGTGTATATAGAGAATTTAAATTTTAATATTTCCTAGGGGTAGTGCAATACATTTTGATTGAAATGTGCTAGTGATCAATCAACTCCTTCATTAGCCAGCGAAAAATTTAGTGGCATCGCAAATTTTTCCACTACCAAACAGTATAAAAATTTCACACCGCAATAAAACAAAAATTAGGGGCCTTCCATATTGAACAAAATTCTTATACACTTTCAATCAAATGAAATCAAATTTCTAGTTGCCAGCAACTTTAGTTCGGTTGCCATTCATAATGAAGCCATAAGTTTTAATTGAACATGATATTTTTAATTCCTGGTTTAATACTCGCATGATTTATTCATATGAATAAAAATAAAGAGTTGCTGAAAAATTTCTCTTTGTAAATTTCACTCGAATTTAAAGACGTTGTAATCTTGACCAAAAGATACAACATCTTAATGTTCCGATTAATATTGAGGTATCAGCCTCTTCGATGTTTTGTTTTTATTAATAACCAAAAAAAAAAGAGAAAAAATACTTGTTGCTTTGAAATTTAAAACTCGCTTTTTATCTAAAAATCAAAAAAAAAAGACCCGAAATGACAATATTTCCCAGAAAGATGAATTAATTTGAACAAAAAATAAAAATAAAATAAAATCGTCGAACAACCTCCTAATATAAAGAGCTTGATGGATAGATAGTTGGCTTTAAAATGTCTGTACATACGAGCAGAAATAACGAAAAAGTTAAAGGTAGCAACAACGACAGAAGATTAATTGTTACATTAAAATTAAACACAACCGCAAACATAAGATTTCTTATTTTTAAAAAAGGAAATTAAATCCAAAACACACATTTATTTCTCACCCGCATACATTGGTGTGCTGCTCAGTGTTGCAGGTGGGCCTCACAAGAAAAACCAAAAACTAAATCGATTCGACAAAATAAAAAATATTGGAAATATGGACAAAGGCGTGATTTATTATATGAAGAATATTTTAATCGACAGAATGTACAGCGAGAATGAATAAAATTGGACAAGTCGAATTCGCCTTTAGAAAATTTTAAAATCATGTGTTGGTAAATATGTATATCGCCGTAAACATAAAACAGACCTGAAACGAAGTACGGCATAGACTCTATAGGGAGACATCCGTATGGAGCTCAGGGAGACCATGTCGCAAGGAGTGGTGGGATTGACTGAGGTATCTTGAGCTGGATCACGACGCTAATAAGACTAATGGGGTCCTTGAGCATGACATCTGGAGACAATTACTGGAGAAAATTGAGACGGCGACACACATTGTTTGGGATTAGGGTCATCCCATCCGCCACGAGGCAGCGATGCAGAACTTAATCTGCGGTAAATGTTAATGATGACTAGGGACGCAGTGACGAGTTTGGATGTCGATCACTCGACTATTAAAGGTAACTAGATGCTAGAGCAAATGCTGGGTTTGTCTCGGATCTCAATGGTGAATGGGTGTACCACTTTTTGGATCGACCGGCAGTCATTGGAATACGAAAGGTATCGAGAAAGGAACCCAAAAAGGATCACCACTTAGATCCACTGTTATGACCCAATACAGTTATAAAATAGAAAAACAAAGAACATAAGCCAATAGCAATAGTAATATTAAGTTTTGTCAGTCATTTCAAGGCCCCGTCTAGCTGCTTTAGGTATGAAAACCACTGTAGTTTTACTCCAACTTGCAAGTATATGCTCCGCAAATATCTGCAACTCATACATATATCTCCTATACCTTCTAACACATCTACAAACTATATCCAGACTAACTTCAGTTGCTGGTTACACATGTTTTTATTCGAGAACAGAATAGATGCCACTAAGTGTTCCATAAAAAATAAAGAAACACTGCGAAGAAAAATTTAAAATAAACTAGCAATCAATCATTTTAATCTCCTTTGGAAAAATCTTTGTTATCAAAAAAAAAATACGAGAATTTTTGTTTCTAATTTTCTTGGTAAAAAAATTATGACACCAATTTTTGCGGTAGTCGGAGCAGAGTGACTTTAAAATTTAAAACAATTAGTAATCAATTGAGGCAACGTATTTTGCAGCTTCCGAGAATTCTTTGTCTGTTCTGTCTCATGTCGATAGATTTACAGTGTGGGACAAATTCAACTGACTGATTTGAAATGCTTAGGGCAATAGTTCATGAGCCAATTAAATTTTATATGGAAACATCTCTAGATAAAATTTTAAAAGACGTCCTAGCAATGTTCTGGACATTCCAAATTGAGTTGCACGTCGGCGAATACACTCGGATGGATCTGCGTCAACACTCTCGTACATCATCCACAGCTTTTCCTCTAGTGCGCACAACTCGAGTAAAAGTTCTTGTTGGTTCATTATCTACTAAACTCTGGTTTTCAAAAGAGGCAGTTAAGTTTCTCAGCAAAAATTAATGCTTCGACGGAAGCAGGTTTGTAAGGAAGATATGCTGGTTATTGTGGTTCGTTCGGCTTGGAAAAAACATGATTTTTGTACGCAATGTTCCACTTGGGAACGCTTGTTTTTTTAAATAAATCAGTGCTTTCCTCCAATCATCAAAAATTCACCTGCACTTTTTTTTAAAAAACCAATTCCAAGCTTAACAATAAATTGCCTTCTTTTTGTGCATTCACGGAAGCGCTTCAAAACTGCTTCCAGTATCATACTGATTTCTTTTCTGGATTTTTATGGCAGCTGTTGCAGTATTAAAATGTTGACGATATTTTCTTAGTATTGTAACAATTGATCGTTCGGAAACATATGAAATTGAAAAATTTTTTAAAGTTCTTGCGTTGATTATGATGACATTATCTGTCTGTTCATAGAAGACAAGTGAAAATACTTGATCGGCCATTTATATTGAAAACACAATCAGGAAAACTCAAATTGCTTTTGTTTTCAATATAAATTGCCGAACGATTATTTTCACTCGGCTTCTATGAACAGGCAGCATATTTTATTAAATTGTTTATTACGTGCAAAAAATAAAAAATAAAATAAAATAAAACACTGTAACAATCAAAAAGTCATAAGCATTTCAAATCAGTCAGCCGAAGTATATTTTGCAGGTTATTTTCTTATTTCTTTATATAATCCAATTAAGGTTTTTTATAAGAATATTAAATTATAAAACTTAAATCAGCCAAGAAATAATTTATACGATCTCTTCCCGGTTAAACATATTCTATTCTGCCTGCCTGCCTGCCTGAAGCTGTCATCCGTTGAAAGATATTTTTGCAGCATCATGTTTAAAAAAAAAAAGCTTCTTCTGACTGTTTTGTGTTTCAAATAAAATTTTTATAGACAACGGCTGCATAATTGAACGTTTTCTTTATTGTTACTCTCTCCATAACTTACAATTAATAATTTACACTGTATCCTGGATACTGCTAGGCTCTCCTTAAAACACAATAATCGTTAAGAAAATTTGTAAAATTCTTAATTTAATTAATTTTTGAAATCATAAATTTCCTTTATTTTCATTTGCTCTCCACGCTGTTCGGTCTGTTTTTTTCTAGGCAAAATTTAAAAAGGCAAAGGAAGCCCTGATAAATATTTTTCTTTAATAGTTGTTCTGTTTAAAGCACAACGACAGCCGTTTGAGGCAGCAACAGGAACAGCAACAGCAGCAGTAATTACTGAACGCTTGATCGCTTGTATCTTTTTAATTTTTCCTTTTTTTTCGTGCATGATATCCGTCTGTACAACAGAAAAAGATTCCCATCGTCAGCACGATAATCATCACCATACACTGTTGTTGAGGATGACGTTGATCTGTTTTGTGAGATTAACATGACTGCAGGGCTGCCTTTAGCGCTTCATTTAACTTGTGGTGTTTGGGGTGTCGTCAATGGTGGGGACCTTTTACTACAATATTTTCCAGTAAATGTGAATGAAAGAGTCACTCACTGTCTTAAGTAGTAAATATTATTATTATTATTATTACGAGAATACGAGATGCTCTATCAATTTGTTGTATATCGGGTGTCTGCAGTGTCTTTTAATTTGTGATTAATCGAATAAACCCCGAATCACAATTCTTTTTGTTTTAAAATGGCTCAGTTAGCAACTTTTGCTTACAGCTATTAATTACATTTCAATTGAAAAACTCGGCTTGTATAAAAAAAAAAATTATATACAGTGAAAACTCTCATAAGCGGACACTCACCGTCGAGTTTTTTTGTCCGGGGTACACATTTACTATTTTAACTGTTTAATTATGCTAAAATAATAGACTAGTATTTTGTGCTTGAGAAAATTATTCAGATTGGACGGTTTTAATTTAGAGCCGTTGAGTTTTAAAATGATTTTAAATGTTTTTGATGTTCGGGAATGCGACAAAGTCGTCTCTAGCAAAATGCTTCAAACGGACCATTTGTTTTAATGCTTCATCACAAGTACATACGAGGTCTGTTCAAAGGTATTTATTTATTCATTAATATCCATTGTGTCCCTTTCAAAGTAAGGCCCCACAGATATAATGCATTTATGCCAGCGCTTCATCCAATCCTCGAAGAACTTCTGAAATGCGCTTTTCGGTATGGTCATCAGCTCGTTCTTCGATCTTCGACACTTTATCTCATCAATTGTGGCAAAACGCTTTTCTTTCATTAGTCTCTTCAGTTTTGGGAATAGGAAAAAGTCGCAGGGAGTCAAATCTGGTGAATAAGGTGTTTGAGGCATGATTGGGGTGTTGCTTTAGGCCAAAAAATTATGACCTGGTGCATTATTGTGATGCAGAATCCATGATTTTCTTCTCCACAATTCCGATCGTTTGAGCAGCCGTATTGCTTCACGCAAACGTTGCATAACTTCCTTAAAGGATTCGTTATTAACCGTACGACTTTTTTGGCAAGAACTCATGATGCACCACGCCATTGTAATCTAATAAAACAAAATTCACCTTTTATTTTGAACAAACGTCGTATTTATGGACTCAGTCCATATAATTTTAATTATTTTAATTTAATTGGCAACATATTTTTAAGTGACATTTTGTTTCTGTAAAGGTGACAACACGAGCTGAGCCATCCTCAACACCTGACCCTGTACATTCGTGTTAACAGGGTAATCACAAATAAGAAAACGGCTTGCCAAACATGGGAGCAATATGTGTTTGTACAAGCCTATTGTGTAGTCTATGCCGCCGTTTGTGTGTTTGTCAAACGGCTTGTACAAAAATCAAAAACTGACATTTTCTAAAAAGCCGCTTGTGTGCTGTATTGTCAATTTTCTTTCATTTATAACAAAATTTTCATAGAGTGTGGTCATTGACGGAATTAATGAAGAACAATAAGAAAATAATGAAAACTCTATGGTAGCACAAATTAATTTTGTGTAGAAAAATATGTTTGTCAAACCGCATGTGTAGTCAATTTTGCTCTTTAACACAAATATGAATACAACTATTGCTGGTAAGTTTCAATCAAGGTGAATTAATTTTTAAAATTAAAGCTTCTGCCCGCTTATGAGAAACACTTTTCGAAAACAATTATTTAAAATTTAGTGTCCGCGTCCGGTTAATAGAGTTAAGGGAATACATTTTGTACGAAAAAACTGATGAAAATTTCTGTGCTACAAAGCTGTCCATTAGGAAAGGTTTCACTGTAATTACATTATACTTGAAAAACTCTCCTTGTATAAAAACAAATTATATAATTTCTTGCTCAAAAACAACAATATATCGATTACTTGGAGCAGCATATTGAGGCGAATGAATACCCACTCAGTACATCTACGCCACCAATTTTTGAAAGGCACATAAATACTTTGTAAAATGCACAGGATGGCTTCGCTTTGATGTATTTATTTTTGGTATTTTTCTCTTTTTCTCTTTTCCTCTGTGTATTTTTTTTTTAATCACAAACCATGATATAAACTTTTAAATTTTAAACACAACCCAGCTGTGTTTTTTGTAAAAATCGCCAACTTCTACAAAATGTGAAGCACCAGCAAATGTTTGTTTAAAAATGTTTTACAAAAAAAAAGTAATGAAACAAAATCCCTCTTTAGGGATTAAATAGATTTGTATTGTATAAAGAAAAATACTGAGAAGATCCAATGGAGCGCATAAAATCGTTGATAAAAAAGAAAAAAGAAGAGACGTAGACGAAGACGAAGATGCTGAAGAACGAAACCAAACCAAAACCAACCAATGAGGCTTAAAGGCCTAGAATAGAGTTGTCAGTTAAGTTTATGATATTTTTCCGTCAAGATTAAATGCTAATGAGCTACAGCAAACGAAAGCACTGGTAAAACACTACCAATTTCTGCACAATTACCAGCAACTACTGCTGCTGCCGCGCCAGCATTCACCACCTTCTCAATGTACATTGAACGTTCCTTGCATGCTGCAGAAGTTTTGCCGGCTGCTGCCTGCCGTGTCTGCTTTTTTTTTATCCACTAGATTTTATCGACACAAAATCAAGCACGCTCTTATTTATTAGTAACTGCAACATAAAACAGATTCGTTATTTAATTAAAAAAAACAAATTTCCTTCTCTATTTGGAAATATTTAAATATATTTTTATACAGGCATGTTGTATGGCATGTGTGTTTTTTTTTTTCATTTCAATAATACACAATAAGAGTTTTCATTTCATTTTCTACTATATTTCTAATTTTCCAACGCATTTGTTTTGTTGTTTGTTTGTTTCGTGTGTGTATAATTTATGTCTTCGTCATGTCAAACAAATAATTTTGACGTTATTATTTTTATAGTTACACATTCATCTTTTAATACCCACATATTCATTATATTCTTCACGCACACAAAAATTTTTAAATTCTAAAACACATACCAAAAATTTGAATATTTTGTTGTACAACTTTTGTACATTTGTAATTTCTGGGAGGGAGTTCTTTTGCTACTCCTCAAAAATTTATGTTCCCTTCTCCGCTTATATTTTAGTGAATATTTTTTTTTTTTGTTTTCTTTGATGCTCTGCTCCATAAATTGGGGTCACAATAGTCGATGCGATCGGTTTAAAATTGTTTTAATAAAAGAAAAAGAATTAATTTTAAAAATTTACTCTTGCCAGAGATCAAAGATTTTTCAAAGGGACTTCAGTTTGCAATTTTAAAATTGAAATTAAGAAATAAAGCAATTTTTTTTTTTTTTTTTTTTTTTTTTTTGCAATATATTTATTAAGCTTGAGGTCTTTTTCTTTTATTTTATTTGGTTTTTATTATTCGATATTTCGTTAACAGCTTGTTAACATCATCAGGAATAATAGGAATTTAACATCATCAGGAATAATAGGAATTTATTCCTGATGATGTTAACAAGCTGTTAACGAAATATCGAATAATAAAAACCAAATAAAATAAAAGAAAAAGACCTCAAGCTTAATAAATATATTGCAAAAAAAATATAATAAAAAAGGTCAATTAATAATATAATTGAAATAAAGCAATAAACATTTAAATTATCGTAAATAAAAATGAATAAACTCCCATAGAATAATACATCACTCAATACTTAAAAAAGAATTTTTGATAAATTCAACACCAGTTTCTTTCAGACATGTTCAGGCATGCAGCTGGCGATGGCACGATGGTTAGTGGTCAGCACGTTGACTACAAAACCAAAAACAGACGTGGGTTCTACCCCAGTTTCAGACTAAAATTATTTAAAAAAAAAAAACATTTCGCAATTTTCAGATGTGCATTAGTGTGTCTTTGTGTGTCAGATGTTGTCGGAAGGTTTCAGTGTCGAAGGCATAGTCACTGAACAATACCGGCTTCAGCTGATAGCAATCCACAATCACATCAAAACGCCCTCCTTCGTCGGTATTGTGTAGCGAAGTAAAATAATAATAAAAATGGCTACTAAAGAAGCTTCAGCACTGCTGCGAGTATAAAAAACAAAGAACGTGTAAAAGCAGAGCTGTTAAAATAATTAATTAAGCTTCACCTCCTGTCGTTTCTCCAACTATCCTTTTCCTATAGTTCCAGCACAATGCTTCGTATGTGTAGGAGTCATCTCCTAAGTGCTGGTCCCAAATAAAAAAAAAATGCCATTATTTAGCTCAATATTCCATACAAAATGTAAATTAAGTTGTTGCACAATTAGTACCAAACTGTTTTAAATATTGAGTAAAATCTGAAATGTAACTCTTCTCACAAGTATGTTTACTGGGAAGTCTGTTCAGTCAAAGAAAAAATTCTGTACATTGTGCAAGTAAAATATCAAACATTAATTAAAAAATTTTAATTATATTATTAATTGACCTTTTTTATTATAAAAATTTTTGAAATATATTTATTAAACTTGAGGTCTTTTTTTATATTTTATTTGGTGTTATTATTCGATATTTCGTTAACAGCTTGTTAACATCATCAGGAATAATAGGAAATTATAATTGTTTTTTTTTTTAATAAATATATTTAAAAAAAAAAAATTAATTAAAAAAAAAACCAAATACGAAAGAGAAAACACCAGCGAATTATACCTCAAAATGTTCGTTTTCTTCCAGCAGTGAAATGCTAACTGATTAAGCTAAGCTTAGTTGACTAAATTAAAAATGTGTAAACACTAAATTAAATTGCTTAAATTATCTCAATTAAAAATGACTCACAGAACAAACTGTAAGGTGACACATTAGCATTGACAACACTCTCCGTGTCAAACTGCCGCTTCAAACATTGTAAATGTAGCAGATCTATAATTTCGCATTACCTGCATTATCACAACAGCGCAAAATTTATAAAATTCAGATTTCCTAAACTTATGAAAACTTTGCAACACAAAAAACTATTAAAGAATGATCAGTGCAAATGTTTGAAATGCAAAATAGCCGATTTTTTCTTTCAAAATTTTTTTTTCAAGATTGTTTCAAAAGAAACATTCATTATTAATTCAATGAACCATAAAATTATTAATTAACTACTTTCAAAAATTTGGGAAATGAAAAAGTCTGTGAAATAAAAACCTCTCACTGATGTTGGACAAATAGTCAAGACGGAATTTATTTATATATAATTTATTTATATATTTAATATATTAAATATAATTTATATATCATTGAATATATTTAGTAATTTATCAGATCTTTTGTTACACTTGCCCAGTAACATAAAATTATGAAATGAAGCTTTGAGTTTGATTTAATTTTCGGAATGTGTATTATTTATGTTACTAGTTGACTTTAGCCTTTTCCGTTATTTAACCCTAATCCAGTTAACATGTGCCTTTCAGACACATCTTTCATTTTGAAGTGTTCTAAGTTCTTTAAATTGAAGTCATGGTTCTTGGTGCTTCTTGAATTCGTACTTTGAATTATTTTATTTCTTTAAAAAAAATATGAGCTCTTCTTTAATTTCTATTTATTTACTTCTATCTATTTATTATGAACCAACAAATTAAATTAAGGGGAATTCCCATTCAATTTTTATCATTCAATGTAAACTTACACAGTTTATACAATTGTTGGCTAATTTTCTAAGAGAAAGTTGTAAAGACGATACTTTTTCCCACAATGTCTAAAATATATTTATATGCAGAAATCGAGACAATTATTGAAGAGATTGATTTTGAAGAAACTATAAACCAAGATTAAGATTACGACAGTAAATTCTCGGAGGATGCGGATTTTATTCTACAATATGAAACAAGTAATGCTTTGAAAGAAAAAAAATGCAAATACGAGATATAAATTCCCAAATATAATATGCAATGGGTTTATATGTGCCTCTGCAGCACATTTTGGTTGGATTCGTTACAAAGTTTATCTGACTTGATTAGGGTTAACTTAAATCTTTAACAAAATCTATTTTTGCTTTTGCTACGTTCTTCGATGGTAACAGTCGATTATACTTATAAAGCAACAGAAAATTTCTTATCCGTTGTAGAATATATTAGCTGCCTATCATTAGAAGAGAACTTCCCAGAACTAGGGTAAAGGAGCGTGTAGTATTTAACTACTTTAATGGCTCGATTATGGATTACAAACTAACATTAGTTTGCATTGCCAACTAACCACCAACTGAAATTTTAATCCATAATAACTGGCTACTCAACCGAGGTTCGGTTGCTGCCATCCATAATCGAGCCTTAATTTTTCATACAGAAAGAATCGCATAAATTTATTTTTGGTCTTGTACCGGATTTTAGGGGATGAGCCTTACACATCTAATGCTTAGTGTTACTTTTCCGAAAACGCTTAGAACCAGAAGCCGACGTAGTATCAAATTTTTAATAAAAATTGCATTTCTTTATTTATTGCAGTGTCATCCTCAGAAACTTATTAGTTTTTTTGTTTTTTTTTTTGGGAGTTTCAACAACCTCTCTGCTGCTGTGTGCGTGTTTGTTTTTATTTGTGTGCTTGTGGCGGCTGCATATTTCTCCTTTTGTTATTATTTTTTTTTGGTTCGCCCACCCAATAAAAAGAAACATATTTTTATACCCAATTTCAATATGGTTGTCGGCACAGTTGTTACAATAAATCAAAAATGTTCATCGAAAATATTATTTGTTTGTAGATGCACGTTTGTTTGTTTGTGTTCAACATACAAAAAACAACATTCTTGTCAATTATCTTTTTTATTTTGTTATTTGAGTTTTTTTTTTTTTTTTATTACAAATTCATATTTCGATAATATTTTCAAAGTTGTTCGAATTTCATATCTAATTTTTACGTTGATATTATATTTTATGCGTTCGGCTACACTTTGGTTTGTTTAAAAGTTTAAAACTAATTTCTCAAATTTTCACATAAAATTATAGAATATTTTAATGACTTTATGCTGCCATCCATCCCTTGCGCTGGCTTCTTGCCTTTCTAAAGTGGCGCCTTTAATTTTAATAATTGCTATTCATATATTATTATTTTATGGCGTTTTATTTGTCATTGTTCAATAATGCAACGAAATATTATTTATGCATTGCGCGTTACAGTGAGGCACCATCTAAATTAAAGGGTCGTCATAGAGGTCGGCTCGTTTTATTGGCTGGACTAATGGAGGATAAATTAGCCTTCATACATTTATTGAATATATAATAGTTTTATGATTATTTTTAATTGTTTTATTACAGAAAAAGAAATTAAGAAACAAGGTGGTCGTTCGGTCGTTTAGTTACTTAATGACTGTTAAGAGCTGGTTTAAATGGAAATTTATTAGACTTTTTTTTTAAATAATAAAGTGAGTGGATATTTTTTTTTGTTTTCTGGGAAGGCTTAGATGAGAGCATTAGACATACTCTAAAAATATATTTCGGGAATAGCAAATAATAACAAACATTTTTAAATGAAATATTCGAAATATTCGAAATATTCCCCTTGATGATCAATACACTTTTGCATTCGATCAAACCATTTATTAGGGCAGTTTTTCCATTCCCCTTTACATGGCTTCCTCCAAACATGGTTTTTGAACGCTCCAACTGCTTCTTTGGCGCTCGTAAATCATTTACCTTTGATACTCGGGAACAAGAAGAACTCATTGGGTGTCAAATGCGGACTGTACGGAGGATGAGTCATTAATTCGATGTCGTGACTGCTCAAAACTTAACCTGTTTGAAGAGATGTGTGAGAGCTCTCATTGTCACATGATGGAGAACGATTCGTCTTCGGCGGTTAGTTTTACGAATTTCTTCCAAGACTTCCGGCAAATACATGGTCGTGTACCACTAACAATTGACCGTTCTACGTTGCTCCAGCGGAACAATGGACACATAAGACAGACATTTGGCCGAAAAAACTGGCGACAATTCGTTTCGCTGTGCTTCTTCCACGAACAACTTTTATTAGATTTAACTCGTCTTGGAATACTCACACCTGTTACGATTTTATACACGTCTTTTGAAACAACACGGTCGAACTTTGCTTACACCACTTAACCCAAGCCTGTTTTTAAGCGATTGATAAATTATGGGCTATCCAAAGAGAACAAATTTTTTTTTTCATCTAAATGTTCATGAAAAATCGATTGTATTAAAGTGGAAATAATGTACAAAGATGCCTCTATCTCACAATATGTCACATGACAATCTTGCATTATCAGTTCATGCACTGTATCGATGTTTTGTGGCACAACAAGCGATTTTGGACGACCTTCAGGGAATTCGTCGGCGATCGAACTACGACCACGCTTGAATTCACTATACCAGCGATATACTGTGGTTTTTGATGGTACTTTATCGCCATACAACGAACTGAGTTCGTCGACACATTCTTCTGGAGAAAATCCACGGCGAAAGTTGTGAAAAATAATCCAACGAAACCCATCTCTTGAGATTTCCATTTTTTTGGTCAAATTGATCTTCTTCACTAACTGTAAACAAAACAAATAGCACTTGGACAACAAACCGTTCTGAGTACATTTATGCTAATGAACACCCTCATATGAGGGTGACGCTGGTCGAAGTAGTCTGCACGTTGACTACAAAACGAAAAATTTTCAGTTTCAGACTCATAAAAACATCTGGTCTTTTTTTCGATGTGCATTTGTGTGTCTTTGTCTCAGTTGTTGTCGGAGAGTTTCAGTGGCGAAGGCATAGTCACTGGTCACTGAACAGTAACGGCTTCAACTGTATCCAATCCACAGGCACATCAGAACGCCCTCCTTCGTCGGTATTGTGTAGCACCGGCGAAGTAAAATAATTACTAAAAAAATGGCTACTAAAAACGAAGCTTAAAAATTAAATACGTCTCCTTGACTTGACATCAGAGACGTTACACTGCTATAAAAACAAAAAACGTGCAAAAAGCTGTGTTGTAAGACCTTTAAGCTTCACCTCCTATCATTTCTCTTACTATCCTTTTCCTCTAGTTCTAGCACAATGCACAGCATGTGTAGGTGTCATCTCCTGAGTGCTGGTCCAAGATAAAAAAAAACAAATGTTAAACTTTATTATGATGTTTATCCGATTTTAGCTATTGACATTAGTGTTGCCAGCTCGCGAATTATAAATAAACGTTTAAATCAAGCGAAGATTTTACCTTAGTTGTAACGTCTTCACTTCGAGGAGATACTCTTTAAACTTGTATAGGAATTCTAAACTACACTTTTGGACAACTATAGTAGAGTAACTGTCGTATTCAGAAAAAATTTTAATTAAAAAATTGGATTTATAAAAGGCAGATTGTTTGAATTTCGTATGAAAATATGTCTATTGAAGCTTTTAAAGTAAAAAAAATTTTTATGAATACGGCGGTAAAAGTATATTTGTAGCATAAAAACCAACTTTAAGTTGTTTTTATGCTGTTGAAATCATTTCTTCTTTAAGATTAAAACTAAAAAAAAAGTAATAATTTTCAGAAGTTTTTTTTTACCGATTTCCAGAGAAACGTTTGAACTATAAAGTGAAAGCCTTCAGTAGGCATAGCACTCCGTATTGCTTTCCATGCATTCTTTTTTTTTTTATCTGTAAATCACTGGCCTCTGAAAGTTTTGATTTTATTATGTTTCGAGTGTCTATCGCTTAAAATGCTGTCAATTAACAAACAAAATTTATCATAACAGTTTTTTGAACTTTGCAAAACATTTGAAAATTTATTTGGAGCAGCATCGTGCCAGCATGATACACCACATTTAAAAAATAAATAAATAAAGAATTGTAAAGTTTTGTTTGAATGAAAGTGACTTTTTGCGAAACTATTTTTTCACACATATTCCGGAAGCTGTTTAGAAAGCGAAAAACCCTTCACATTACTTTTATTTTATTTTTATTTTTAATTTTACACTGACACACTTTTTTTCATAATTTCTCAACTACTTGGATAAGCATTTGTAAAAGCAAACGTTCTCCCTTTTAAACATCATATGAAACGATTAAAATTTTTCACACCATTTCAACACAATTGACTGACTGACTGACCAGCCAGTACTTTGCTCGTAACAAAATTACAGCAACATTATTCAAAATGTTAATTGAAAAGAAGCCCATTATTGGAACTTGTTAGAGCTCACAGAAAACACTATTATGCCACTATCAGCCAGTTTAAAATAAAACGTTGAGTTATTAATCATCGGTGGTGCGTAGTTGTTGTTGTTTTCTTTTTTTTTTATTATGGTTTTCAAACGAAATTTATTTGGTTTTAACTTTTATTAATTAAAGCCGTTTTCATATTTTTACATTTCAATTATAATAGAGTTAGTTTTTTGTTTCTTGGAGATGAATTTGGAACACAGCAGCCCAGTGCGATGATGGTGATGAAGTTGTCTTAACGTTTCAACAAGAATTGTGGGTAAATAAACGTAAAATGCAGGTGTGTATGTATGTGTGAAATAACTACACACAAAAGCACTGTCAAAATTCCATTCGAAGAAATCTTGAGAAGTCATTTGTTTTAAATGTTTCGTTTAAATTTTTTTTTTAGTTATCAAATGCCCGTCTGTACAATTTACCAATGAATGGATGAAATATATATTTTTGTTTCAAGATTAGACTTTATAAATTAACAACATGAAAGGAAAACAAATTTGTTCTGTATGTTCAAACTGATTATTAATTTCCTACAACTTTGAGTTATTGAAAAATAAAAAATAAAAAAAGGTTAAAATCAAAATAAATTTACTTCACTGATTTGTACTTGAAATCTTGATGTCTTTTCATTTATTTGCTGTGAAATATTGCCTTAAAAAACTCGTTTTACCATTGAACAATTTCAAGTGAGACTTTTAACGCCTTCCAAATCAACAACCAAGATCACGGATGATGAGTTGTCATAGAAGACAAAAGAAATATTAATCACAATGTTCAACTTTTTTTTTTCTACATACATATATGAGCACAGTGGCGGACAAAATGTCTCATCTTGGCTTAAACATAGAGACGAAAATTATAATCAGCCTTATTCCAGTTGCCAATGTCGATGTCCACATCGGAACTTAGCCTCTCTCAAATCGTGTAACGAACCCGTATATAATAATAAAATAAAATATTAACTGAATTTATTCCGGGAATATCTCTTTATATATGACTATAATTGTGCTTTTTCCATTAAAAAATATATGTGAAATTTATTATTACATACTTTATGATATTCTCATAAAGTATTTTTTTTACAAAAGGGAGTTATTAAATTTTATTTTGTTATTACGTCTTATTTCATTTTCTTTGGGAGTTATTTAATTTTTTTTTTGGAATTTTTCATTTCAATTAGCATCAATTTGTAAAAATTTTACGCTCAAATTTAGTTTCTGGGTACTTCAACAATGCAAATTATATACAGCGTCAGAAGTTTTTGTTAGCGAAGCCGCTGTTCATTATACTATAGAGAAGAACCCGGCCAAAGTAGAACAGGTTTTGTTAACGAAGCCAGTGTTGGTTATACCAACTATGCACTTTGGTAACATTTTGATTTAATTTCTTATTGGGGGTTATTTTATTCTTTTTGGGCCTTATTTCCGTCCTGTTTAGTGAGTGCTCCCAATTTGGGAGTTTTTTCATTAATTTCATGGGGAATAATTTCATTAATTTTCAAAAAATGGGATTCATTTCCTTTTCGGTTTGGCTACTATTTAATTTTTTTTCGAATTTAGTTCATCTCTTTAGTTGGGACTGGCTTCATTGATTTTGGGATTTTTTTTCATTGGGAGCTATTGCACTGGGACTTATGTCTCTTCGGAGTTATTTCACAGAGCCTATGGTTTGACGTACATAATATTTTGAGTGTAAATTTATATACTTGCCGATTGCAACAAAGAATTCTCCTACAAACTTTCTAAAACCCTTTTCGAATGTGCTGTTGTGCTTTGTCACAAATTAATAATAATTACGAATTTTTATCTTCTTCCAATATGAATTTAAATTCAATAACATTCATTTATTAATTGCCACTGCATTATTTAATCAACTTAATACTGCAGATTTTAATAGTCCTTGTCTCAATTTTTAGCCATTAAATTATCTCACTTAAGATGCCTGTTTCAATTTGTGACAAATAACATAGTTTTTCAATAAAACTAAAAAATAAATTAAACAACAGAAAAAAGAAACAAAAAATTTGGCATTACATTTTGGTAAAAAAAATTTCATGTTTTTAAAATTGACGCTTTTGAAATACATGCATATGCATGCATATACATAAAAAATAATCAAACTTTAATATATCCCAGCGAACAAAAGCAAGAGATAATTGGTTTCATTGCAATTGAACTGGTTCAACTTAGCTGAAGGACGCATGATTTTAACTTACGGGCAGTGATGTTAATTTTTTTAGTTGGATGTAAAACAAAAAGTATCGATTTTTAGGCGAAAATACTCGTCCGCAAAATCGTGCACAAAAACAATGTTATATTACATAGTATAACATTTTGAGAATTGCATGTGAAAATAGCCCCAAAAAATAAGAACTTCTGCATCATACGTTTTGTCAAGTTGGCTGCATTAATAATTTAATTGTCATACGAATTTTTTTTGCTCAAGGTGTTTTTTGATCACTTTTTGTATATTTTAACACGTTTATATCTAGGTATACCGCATGGAATATTTCTATAGCAAAGTTATAGATATTGAATAGGAAAAAAAGGCGGAACAAACTTAACCGAAAAAAGTCCATTCAGTGCCTTAAAAACCGCAAAAATTCAATTTTTTCCCCTAATTTTTTGCTCAATAACTGGATTACCAATCGACAAATATGCTTGTATTTTTTTTCTTTATAAACTTTATATTGCACGAAAATAAAAATTCCGAGTCATATTCTTACACAGAAAATATGAGATTTTTATTTGTTATCTATGCATGGAAGCAAAATTTAGAAAATTTTCCATTATTGTCAATATCCATTCTCGTGGAAGTTGAAGCTTGTGCTTCTGACGATCTTGTTTTCTTCGTAGGTTGTTCATATTCATGTTCTGAGTCCTCTGCATCCACAGCCGAGTTAGACATAATATACAGGGGCATGTTTTCTTCAGCGTGTCCAACCATTTCAGTGACATCTTCATCTTCGGTGCTTTCATCTTGAAACTGCATAATTTTAGAACTCCACCAACAAACGTACGCAAGCACTGCATCTCATTTTTTGTCTTTCAATCGCTTTTCCATTGGTCGCCTGGCGGAACTTCTCTCCTTGTTCGTCCGATTCGTGAGGTAATTGTGCCGAAAAGGTATCAAGGTGGAAATGCATGAAATGTTATTTTAACGTCATGGATGCATTGAATTTTGCAAAAATAATACAGCAACGTGTCCAATCGTGTCTGTATGTCATCTCGTTGTACACGGTTCTTTACTAAAATGCCTTCAGTGACTTGTTTCAATGCGTCCCATGCATCTAGGTGGTTCTTAAAACAGGTTTATACCTATTTCTAATTCTTGTAATATTCTTGTAATAATTGTAAGATTACCTAAAAGCTGTTATTCAGAAACATATAGAATTTAACTACAATTGGCATTATTTCGCTTATTTGAAATCAAACCGTACTTTTTATGAGCAATATGTATATCATGTGTAGAGACATTAAGAAAGACTAGTTTTGGGGTTTAACATTTAAAAATTAATACTTTTTAAAATTACCGTACGAATATAGAAATTACCTGCCTACTGCTCGCAGGTTTAAATTACGAGCACGTGTTCACATTTAACAGAAAATTCCGTCATTTAATTGAGTGATTAGAACCCACGATTTGGTGACGTTTTAGCACATTAACAAAACAGCTCTTCATAAATTCAACACAAAGTACAAAAATAAATTACAACTGTGCAGCTGTTCATGCGCATTAATCGGCAGACTTGAATGCATATTTCATGAGTTCCAAAGTGATAACCTTGTTAATTTTTGGGATGGCATAAAAAACGAATTCATATAAAAAGTCTTTAAGAACTCATGAAAATACGTATTCCCATTTTTTTTGTGCTGGGATGTATTTGACTTCGTCGCTGTAGAGCGTCATCGTCATCATCATCATTATTATCGTCATCGTTATCATCATCGTCATCATCCTCATCATTATCATAATCGTGCAATATTTTGCATCCAAACTTCCAATACATTTAGCATTATCGCCATTATCCTCATTCCTTAGGCAAGAGAGCAGCAACACACAAAACAAAAACAAAAGCAAAATCAGACAACAATGACGACAAACTGTTCGTTTGCCTTGCGGCGGTCCTTGTTTTCAGCAGCAGCATATCACAAGAGTATTTCTTTTTTATTTGTTTGTATTATTTCGAATTTTGTATATTTAAAATTGCACGCAAATTATGTGAAATTGTCAACGAACATGAATTTGCACTTTTCTCGCAATGCAATAGCGTTCATTTCATTGCACGTTGGAATATAAATTGTTTGGCGCAACGAATAACGAATGCAAACAACTCGTTGACAAAACACACTGCTGGCGACATACAGGATTGTTTTCGTTTACGTTTTCTTTGAAATAGTTGACGTGCCCCCATGTTGTTACTATGCAAAGTAGTCAATAATTTTTGTAGTTTGTCGTCCAACGTTTCGATTCCATTACGCGCTTAGCTGTCATTATTTTCATTTTTCACTTCTTTCCTACATTTGTGGTTTCAGTAAGAGCGATGTTTTTTGTTGTTGTTGTGTATTTCTTCCCTTTTCTTTTAAGGACAAAAAGCAAACTAAAAATAAAAATATCCCGCTAAAGAATCTGCAATCCAACCATTTGCTAATAAATTGTTTGTAATAATTGTATTTTTTGAGCAGCAGAGAAAAAAAACGAAAAGAAAAGTGAATGAATGAAAAATAAAAACTTAGACACACAAATTAAAATCAAGAATTATAGAACATGAATTATACGGTTTTATGACTACCGTAGTATAAAGTACCGAAAATGAAATTATATCATCCTCATCCTTTACACATCTTTACGATAACATCAGACCGATGTGATTATTAATTAAATAGATTGTTGCAATGGATGGATGTATCATTCATTCGTTATAGTAAAAAGGTTTTATTGTTATTGTTGTCTGCGAAAGGGCGAATCTATTGCCTTGAGAGTGAATTTGTAATTTACAATAAACAAGTGAATATTTAATTGAATTTAAATTTTGCAGTGAATGCGATTTATTTGGATACTAGAACGAGAGAAAAAGTCTTTGCCAAGGCTTAAAAGAAAAATTACGACGCCATTCGAAATAGTTGTTGTTGTTATAAATTTTCATAAGTTTTCACTTTTTGTGTGTTTTTTGAACAACGAGATACATTTGTTGAGTTGATAAATTTATATCAGAGGCCGATGGAAAGGAAGGAAGTACATTTTTTTTTCAAAGTTGATTTTCAAAGCATTTCGGTCAGTAAATCAGTAAATTCTTCGTAAGTTTATGCATTTTCTATATGAAAAATCCGCTAAAATAAAAAAAAATTTAATTTTAAAAATAAAAATTTTTTTTATATATATGATTCTAATTGTGCTCTTTCCCCTTAAAAATTGTATGTGAAATTTATTATTACATACTTTATGATATTCTCATAAAGTATTTTATTTTATTACAAAAGCAACTCAATAACTGAGGAGAAAAGCATATCCATATAGTACTATTTCGCTAATGCTTACTTAGCTCATCAGTGGATTTTTCCTAATTTTTGAATACAAACCCAAGATCTATATGTTTAAAATTCAATTAATCAATCGAGAATTGAAGTTGAATATCAAACATAAAAACCAAAAAATCTATAAACAAAAACATAACAATCCATGAGTTTACTTTTATAACACACACACATTTCTATTTTTAGATTTTTCTTCTCATCTTAATATAAAATTATTAATATAAAAATTTTTTTTATAATTTAATTTTACTGAATCTTGTACCAAAATTATTAGGCATAATTTTTTTAATTTAAAACAAAATGCTATTATTGTATCTCGGAGAAAGTTTTTTGTCAGTTGGTCATTAGAGTGTTGGAATGGTATTCTACAAGTGTGTAAATTTGTAATCAGTGTAAAATTTTCTATTACATGGTGAAGGGTATATGTACATGTCTACATGCCTTTAAAATCAAGTTAAAGCCATTCAAAATTCGAAATTATTGCAAAATTTGACTTTGACCGAAGAAAATGCCACTGTCGATCTCTTGCGTGTTAAAAATTTTGGTGAAGAAAAAATTCCTCTCTTTATAGAGTAAAAATAACCGTATGTACAAGGTGGCGCAAAATGAATTATCGGCATTTGTATTTGAATAACTTTTTTACCAAAATAAAAAGAAATTATTTTGAGTGGTAGAAATCGTTTTATTGCATTTGCAATATTTCTGGTGATAACTGTTCGCATTCCTGTCGATTGTCTGGGACTTGTTGGCATAAACTGCGACTTCAAGTAGCACCAAAGAAAGAAGTCTGGGATGATTAGTTCGGGCGATATTGCTGTACATGCCAAATCAGCAAAACGGGAGATTACGCGATTATGCGGAAATAAATGCTTCCTTCACAATATTTATTGGGGCTCCTGCTGTGTCTCTTGTTGAAACCACTTGTTCAGCACACAGAACGACCAGACCGGTGGCGGCCACGTCCTGAAAGATCTGTTGTGATTCCAGTCCGTTCGAATTGAGCAGCTAAGCGGCTTAATGTCTGTCCAGTTGGCGTGACACGATTAGGAATTCTACGACAAAATTCACCGATTATGGTTTAAAAAAACTTCGACACAATTTTGCACGCTTTTGGGCAGTATAGCGTATAGATAGGGTGATTAATTTTGCGCCACCCTTGGTGGTGAAAGTGCTAGGAAGATAGAGCTTATATATATCTCTACAGTTGCGTATTGATTTTGAAGCAAAGTTGGTGCTTCTCTGAAAATAATTTTGACTCATAATTTTGAAGCTAAGGGAACCCATTTTATTTACTCGTATTACTTTGCCGATATTTTATTGTTCAAAAATAATTTTTGTTTTTTCTGAAATAAATATTGGGTTTCTGTGATTACCACGCCCACTTTTCCAATTCCGCCAACTTTTTGACTGATGATTTGTACTGACCATTAAGTTACTCAGACTAAATACAGAGCCATTATATTTTAACGTTCTCAAGATATATTAATATCAATATTTAATTAGTGTGTGGTAGGGACCACGCCCAATTGTCCCATCCCTCCCAGCTTTTGACCGATGATTTTTTGTTAATTACAAAGTCATTTCTACCAAATTTAAAAGATTTTGCTTTAATAGTTTTCAAGATATACAAAAATTAATATTTAGTTTGTATGGGAGGTACTACGCCCACTTTCACCTCAAGCGTTCTTAAGATATAAAAAAAAATAGATATTTACTTTATATGGGAATGGCAAAGCCCAGTTGGAATTTGTGAAATTTTTATAGCCTATAGTTCCTTCCACATATACAGAGCGATGCTGTGAAAATTTCAAGAATATCGGTTCAGCCGTTTAGCTGTCCAAAAGACACAAAACCACATACATACACACATAAAAACATGTCATTTTCAAATATAGATAATTCTTATTTCAAAATAGTGCTTTTTCGGGATAATGCCAAAGTAAATTCATTTAATATATAATCCTTTTTTAAGCCAACAAAAACCTTTTAAGCTCTTTGGCATCTCAAAAAACTTCGTTAATAAGAGAAATCTTCACATTTGGTAACACTGTGGTCCGTTGCATTTGTCGAATCTTTCGTTGAAGCGACTAGAGGTCCAGAATTTTTATATAATTATGTATGTATACATTAAGTACATTATATTGAATTTCTGTAGTTTGTGAATTAGAAATATTCTTTTATAAAAAAAGTGACCTAAAACCATAAAACTGCACTGCTCAACTATGGTCTTAATTAACATTCTATTTATTGTTAGCAATTCATTTTATAATCGCTGTGTAACAGCAATATACGTTCAGCTTAAACAATTTTCTTTTATCTTAACTTTGGGTTCACACAAATTATGGGTTAATGGTGGAAACCCCCCGGTGTCATCTACGGGGCAGATGTTGATAAAGAATCAGAATTAAATACCAAGTGCTACATGTCGCACTTAATAAATTAAAAACCGGGGGAAATTAGTTCAAGTTGAAAATATGTAAATTTCTTCAAATCGATGTAGCAGCATATGACTCTGATATAAAAGACGCGACGCAACGTGACCACATCTATTTTTATGAATAATTATAAAATTAATAACTGCCAGTGTAACTTTTCCACTTTTCTATCACTCTTTCGGTAACAATAGTAATAAAATTATTGCCCAGAAAAGGGTGCGTTTGTAACATGTGTTATTTTTTTCTTGTGATAACCACAGGAGGTAATTTCACCGCGTATTAAAGTTTGTGCTGGTGCGGTTGTGGTTTGGTCTCAAACTGTCTCCAACCAACAGTGTTAACATCGCCAACAACAACAACAACAACAACAGCAATAAAGCAGTGAAAAGGTATGAAAATGAAATACCAAAAATCCAAATTGAATTATACGTTCATCGTTCATTGAAAATGTCACCTTTTTTTTTTTCGTATATTCACTCGAATTTGGGTACCATCATCATCATCTCCATCACCATCATCGTCATCATCACTTTTGGTCTCTTGCGTTTCTTTTTAAACTTTTGATTACGTTTGCTTTACTTTCAATATCAATTCAATGTTGTTTAGTTTGTATCGTCCAGACGTTAATTGCAAATATTTTTGAATGTTTGAATTTATTTCTCGTTTTCCGTCATGAGATGTTAAATGTTGGCCGGTCTTCACACAGCGGTTCCTTTACTAAAAACTCTTGAGCAAAAGTCTGTCGGTTTGTTTGCCTGTATTGAAAGTGTTCGCAAGTGAATTGTTAGAGAATTTTAAATAACGATTGGTATGCGCAAATGTTTTTTTTTTTTTTTTTTTATTATTTTTTTATTAAGAAAAATATAAAAAAATGATTGTTTTCTTAAAATACGAAAAGTCTGAAATTCCAGGAATTATTTTGAAACAATAAGACGATTGTTAAAAGCGGTCTTAACAGATGTTTCAATACCCTATTTGCGTGGGAAAGTATATTTGCAGTTTGTGTCTACTTTTCGTGGTAAGAAACATAATGGATGATGGTATTATTAATTGGACAGGACAAGGAAATTGCGGGCGGATAGAAATACCGATCGATATAAAATTTTTTGGCCTGCAAGTATGTGGAATAGACTACTCGCAGAGGTCTTTCCTGTCATTTTTAACGCAGGAAAATTCAAATCGAATATCCATAAACACTAATCCCTCTATGCTCTCTCCCAAAACTTTATTTGCTAGTCCGGTACAATGAATCTCATGTCCGGTCCAAGACAAAAAAAAATAAATAAAAATAAATTTCCAAATATAAACTCCTGCAGTGTAAACTTTCAGCGAAGTATATTAAAATTCTGCAGTTGCATGTGAATTATAAAGTAAAATTGCGGCGTCTCTAATCTTAATTTTGACGCTCTATTTTATTTATTATTTTACTTAGCCGACCTTTTATTGCTCAAATACCGACGACGAAGGAGGGTGCTGTAGTGCCTACCGTTAGCTATAAAAAGTTATAAAATAAAATTTAAAAAATTTTGATCGTAACACCATTGTCAGATTTTACAATATTGTACGATATGGCAATGTGGTGTAAATTGTCTGTTCCAACTATTGTGAGAAAACTGTACAAATAATTTCATTGTCACACAAGAAATTTATCTGTCAACAAAAATTGTCGGTTCACACGGTTGTCAGATTATTGTATGGCAAAAGTAGCAATGTTAACGATGTTTAACATTGTATCTAAATATTTAAGGCAGCGTTGCCAACAGAAATTTTTATCTAAAAATGATGTTATTGTACGGTGCACTAAATTAATTGCATGTGACAATAACAAATGACAGTAAAATGTGTGGCAATTACGTGTCAATAAAAATGAAGGGTGTTCTCACGATTGTCAGAATTGTGACAATATTATTGGCATACAATGCACGGACAATACATTTTGTGACAATGTTGCCACACAAAATTTGTTAGTTCACATGGTTTTTGACAATACATTTTGTTACAACAATGTTGCCACACAAAAATTGAGAGTTAGTTCACACGGTTGTTGACAATACAATATTGTACTGTATGACAATCGTGTGTACATATATCTTAAGCAAAAATATCTACCGCCGCTGTAGACAATTGCAAATTTTGCGTCCGCACAAAAAAAAACTTTCCGTAACTGGGGAACGGTATGAATATTGTCCTGGATGGCCAGTCAGGGACCCTGCTTAAAATTGATATATGCAAACAAGCCTGTATTTGAAAGTTGCGTGCCGTTTTAAAACCGCACTAGAAATTTTGTGCTGTTCTGTAAATCACAAGTCTCATGTGTTGTTTAGTGATTTTAATTCGACGAAACTACAAGAAACAGCTGATTCCGTTTTTTTAACGGTGCAATGAATGGCAAAAACAAGTAAATTTTTTTTTTAATTTTTAAGTGCTTTCCTTAATAGAATAACAAATTTTTGAAGAACATTAATAAAGTTTAATTAAACAGAGTGCAATTTTATTTAAATATTTTGTTATGAAGTTGGTCATATTGGGTATACAAATTAATATTGACGATTTTTTTTTTCCTGAAAAATCCAATTATAATAATAACAAAATGAGTTGATACATTATTCAAAGTATTGTCCATCGTTAGTCACTACTTTTTTTCATCTTTCTGATAGCATATGGATTCCACGTCAAAACAACTGCTCCGGTTTTTGAGGTAAAGAATGATTGAAGCCAATTTCTGATACCCTGTTCAAAATTGAAGCGTGCAAAGATCGAAACAAATGGTAGTCAGAAAGGGCAAAGACTGAACTGTAAGGCGGGTGCGCCAAAACTACCCCTCCACTGTTTTTGACCGGTTTTGCAACATGTGACCGAGCGTTCTAATGAAGAACGATTATGGCGTTGTTTCTGGTCGTTTTTCGTTGATTGCTTTCTTCAAACGTATCAATTGTCTTCGGTACAGGTCTCCTATGATCGTCTGATCCGATTTCAACAGCTAATAATACAAAATACCCTTCTGATCCCACCAAATACAGATCATTATCTTGGCGTCATGGATATTCGGCTTGTTGTGTGACTCCCAATGATAATGCAAATTCTTGTTGCGTTTGACAACAATCATCTTCGCCGAATAAAGCTTCCAATCCCCCATCTTCATCGTTTTTCGGCTGTGCCGAAATCACCATTTTGAATCGTGAAAACCATCGTTCACAAGTTCTTTGAGTTGGTGCAGTTTCTACCAACAATCGATAACTTTCAGCAGCCCTTTTCTTCAAATCAAAGAAGATTATCAGACTTTTGCGCTTTAGGCACAAAATTCGACATTATTATAGCCATTGCAAAAATGTGTGTTTACACTTTGGCTTGGCGTCTATCGCACATTGAATTATAATGACAGGTGTGTTTACCCTCCAAAAAACCATATTTGTCAATAATATGACACAAACCATATGTGATAGTTATGCCTTATGTTGTACTACAAATCGACATTATTAACTTGAAAAATTTGTTTACGTTAGAGACTCTGCTGAACATTTTAAAATCACAAAATTCCGAGTACAGAACTTTTTTTTTGGGGGGATTTTAAATAACTTTCCAGAAATAGCATGCCTGTTCTCAATTTGTACCGGATATATTGTTGGCGATTTTTTTTCCCAAGAAAATCTTAAACAAGCTATTTTGCGTTCCTTGAAGAATTTTCATTATCAAGACATATTTATCATTCAGAACTTTAAGTTTTATTGTTGCGTTGAAATGTAACAAATCCTTGGTAAAACCATTTTGATCGCATTTAGCATGTTTTCTTTTCCAATTTATTAAAGAAATTAAAAGCAAACTGGCGGCTACTCCATGGTTTTTATGTTTTCACAAAACCTACAGCGACAGAATTTCAAAGTTAACCGAAGCAATTACGTGCGAAATACACAATTTATCTGGTTAAAGTAACATTTTTAATATCAAAGAGCTTCTTTATTGAAACTATGTACAGCTAATAATGGAATTTAATAAGAAATATTTTATAATTATAAAATAAAGAAGGCAAAAATTTCCTTTTAGAAATGTAATGCTTTACAGAAGCGTGCACATAAATATTTCCTAGTCCTTTGAACTTTGAAATCAGTATGGCAACATAAATATTTCCAATTAAGTATTTCTACATCTTTTTGAGTGGGGTACAGAGCCTCAACTTAAATTAAAAAAAGATTAATGAAATAATTTTTTCTTTTTTATTACACCCAAAATAGAAAAACTAAATCCTTTTTTCGTGTAGCCCAAAATACTATTTTTCAACTTCAATAAATTGATTTCTTGTGGCCATAAATTCTTGTTTCTTCTCCTCCGCCTTTCGTACCAAAACGAAAAAAAAAAGAAAAAATTGTAAATCTTCCTTTGATAGAGGTCCTTTAAACACTCTTCAGAGGAAGTTTGTATGTCTAATTGTGTATGTTTGTTTAGGTATGAATATTTACTTTTTTTCGCATTTTGCTTTCTTTTTGTTATTGTTGTTTTCTTAACAAACATATAAATTTGTGTAGTAGTAACATTCGCATTGAGCAAACAAGTCAAGCAAAAGTTGCGTAACCATAGAATTTTAAATTTATAAAAAAAAAAAATAACGAAAAAATACTGAAGTTAAACTGACTTACAAACCCAAATTTAAGCCAACTTTGCCACGAGAAACCTAAGGGGTTGGGAGGAAGTAACTGGAACGGGGCAAAAAACGGAAAATACAAGTAAAAATTTGTAAAACTAAAATTGTTAAGCAAAAGCCGATACAGAAAAAAAGATAAAAGCAGGGCGGAGGTGGGCGCAATAGTGCCAACATTTGAAAAAATTTTTTTTTAAGTTTTTTGGTTTTTTTTTATTTATTAAATACGTGGCTGGATAGGCAAACGTCTACAAATTCAATTGAAACTTTTCCACTTTTCCAAACTTGTAAAGAAAATCCCTGCGGTGAATTTCCTCTAACACATATGCACCCAGCCTGGCATACAAAATATACATACAACATGAAAAAAAAAAAAACAAAGTAACACAAGTAAAACAACTAAAAAAGTTCCTACAACACTTTTCATTTTTTTTTTATTCTCCAATCAAATTCAAAATCCTTTTTTTTGCAGCCAACCGTCATGGAAAAATTAAAAAAAAATAACTTAAAAAACAAAAGAAAAATAAAATTCCGGTAATCAAAAATATTGCAAATTGAAATATAAAAAGTTTTTAAAAAGGGTTAAACTTGTGCGCTTCATTGGCTTTGAGCTAAACATTTCGTTTGAAAGCACGTAAGCTGCTGGTGTGAATACTAGGCGTAAGATTTGGCAGATTGGTGTTAATTTTCCCCTCTATCTTAAGGTATGTACACACGATTGTAATTTACTACAATATTGACAGAAAAATTGTTACAAAATGAGCAATAACCGTGTGAACACATAATTTTTGTGTGGCAACATCGTCACAATATGTATTGTCGGTGCATTGTATGCCAATAATATTGTCACAATTCTGACAATCGTGAGAATCGTGACACACATTTTACAGTCATTTGTTATTGTCGCATGTGCGTCATTTAGTGCACCGTACAATAACAGCATTGGCAGATGAATATTTCTGTTGGCAATGCTGCCCATAAATATTAAGATACAATGTTAAAAGTCGGATCTGGCAACGTTTCCTATACAAAAATCTGACAACCGTGTGAAACTTAACGACAACAGATGACTTGAAGCGATAGCGAATATCGTTAAAAACTTTACGGAATTGCAAATCGGATAAAATTTTGTCATACTTATTTAAACGATACGATTATCGTAATAAAAGTTACTGAATCGCATTATTGGTCTGAATTCGCTTTAGTCTAGCACGACAAAGTCGTCGGTAACAGTTCGTTGAGTAAATTCGCAGTGTGGGGAATTTTTAGAACCGAAAAATTACAGCTGCCATAATCACCATAGTCTATGGCCGTCTGTATAAAACGTATAAAAATATAACTTGAAAAACAATTAAAAAGCAATTTTTATGGTAAATAACTCTGCATATTTAACTTAAATGATGTATGTTAAAAATTTAACAACTATTAAAATAAAAATGTACTTTATTTATTAATATATATAAAAAAAAAAAAATCAAAACGGTAACTCTGTACGAATTTGTTCGTCGGCGTATGAAATGCAAATACACTTTTCTTAGACTACCTCGCGCACGACGAATTTCATTCGATGGTGGTGTTGTGTTAATTTCCATGAGCACAAATGTGTTTTATTTCTGATGACGAAAGTTCGCAACGAAAAATTCGTCGTTTGTCCTGCATTAATCATTAGATATAGAAAGAAATAAAACTAAGTGAGATGAAATTAAATTACACATAAAAAATAAAAGTTTATGTAAAATTGTAAAAGTTAATTTGAATATCTGTCACACAATTCTGCAATTAATTTCAAATGTAGCAGAAAAAAAAAACATTTTCCTTTTAATTTGTAATTTTATTTAATAATACATTTCGATTTTATAGAGACTATTTCAAATCAGATACAGAAAATAAAAAATACCTAAAATAACAAATAACAAATAACAAGATACTTAAGAATAAATAAGAAGAAAAAACTTTTATTAAAAACGGGTGTAATGAGACCTAAACTTATCTGCTAGAGATCTTAATAATTCCCATTCATTTGTATATTAAGAAATTCCATTTACTTCGTTTCACATAACTTAATATACATAAGTCAAACTTTAGCAAGTTTATGTTGGACACATAAATATTGAATGGAAGTTATTTTCAATAAAGTAAACTAAGTAAACGCTAAAGAAAATAATAAATTATATGTTATTGCAAGGTAAGATTTTGGGTATGCTCGTTAGTGCGCTGACTCCGCAATCAGGCAGAGCAAAAATTTCTCTAAAGTGTGTCTGTGCTAAAGATAAATAAAATGGCACTTCTTTAGATTAAAAATTAATGTATCAATAATAAAAGACCAGAGACGCAGCAACTCTGCTATACTGCAGAGCGCAATATGTTTAGACAATCCAAATTCAGCCAGAGTAAGTTGAACAATTTTCCTATGTGATTTTTGCCATTTCACAAAAAAAAATTTTTGAGAAATTTCGAAGTCTGTCATTCAGCCTAATCGAATCTCCATCAACAAGAAAATTAAATTTTATTTTAATGTTGTTTACAGTTCTGCTTTGTACTCCAAACCAAACACTGGTCTGTTCTTGATAGTTTCAACACGACCAAATACGGCCCAAATTTTAACAGCTTCTTATAAATTTTCTTAAAAAAAATTTTTTTTTTTAAATTTATTTCAGAAAATCCCCAAAAAAAGGCCAAATTAAACTCTTATCTTTGTGTTTTCTCAACTTCTTCTTTACCATTTTTATAATTTGTATTTAAATTTCCTAAAACTCTTTCTAACTAACAGTTGCAGATAAATATCGACTTTGTCAACCTGTTAATTAGTCGCTACTTCGTTTTTACAAAAACAAATTACACAATGATTTGGTTTGATGTCCTCTCTATTGATTAGGAAAAACAAAAATTTCATTATTGTAATTGTGAAAAATAAATTTTTGCCTAGAAAACGGTCTAAGTTACGTAGACTGCCGAGTTGTGTAAGAATTACGCTCTATTTGTTCTTCTTATCACTTCACTAACTGTCTGTCTGCTTTCTTTACCCATTCCGAGGGTGCCACCGTAGGGTAGTTACTATTTATTAGTTTGGAGGTTCTATCTTGGATACCTGGCAAAGACTGTAATGCGGCCATAAATAATTGCAGCCTTGCTTTTCTACCCTGCAACCTGCCTTCCTAACCTAAACTGTTGATGAAATTGTTTTTATCGAAAATTTAATTAATTAATTTGATTTAATTTCACGGGTTCTTATGGTTTGAATACCATTTAAGAATTTGCTTTCATTCATGTCTTTTGGAGAACTGATATTAAAAATTCAATATAGAGCATACTAAAAAAAAATTTTAATTAAAAATTTTGTAAAATCAAGTAAAAAATTAATCAGATTGTCACCTGTAAGGAAATTAATAGTATCATTAAATTATTATTGTTGACTTAATTGAGTAACTTTTCAATTAAATTTTTAATAGTAATAATGAAAAATTTAATTGAGTAACTTTTCAATTAAATTTGTAATAGTAATAATGAAAAATTTAATTAATTATATATTTTGAAAATTTCAAAAAATTTAATTAATTATATATTTTGAAAATTTCAAAAAATTTAATTAATATATTTTGAAAATTTTAAAAAAAATTTTAATAGCAAAAAAAAAATATTTGATTTAATTTCTATTTCTATAAAGATTTTTGCAAATAAAAAATAAAACACTTAGATAATCATTTAAATAAGCCGTCATTTTGTATATTTCATAGCGAAAAAATAATTAATTTATTTATTTATGGACATATTGCGCCCATAAATTAATTAAAAATTTATTTGAATTAAGGATTTGACTAAATAATATATATTATTCCAATTAAAGATGTTAATTAAAAATAAAAAAGCAAAATTTTTTTTTCTGTGCACACAACATGAATTCCTAAGAACTATCATTAATTAATGGTTTCATAAAAAATTACGAATTCCTTGTTCTGAACCGAAATACAAAACTTTCGAGCAGAGTAAACAATACCAGATAATCATTCACCATTCAGAACACCAATAATAATAATAATAATAATAAAATCCACACATTTTTCTAATAAACTCTATTAATTTAAAGATATTTTAATTACACAAACAATAAGAGAATATCAAACCCAGCCTATTCTAACACCAATAACTTCATCAATAACTCAGTATCAGGCAACACTGCTTGAATAATAATCATTAGAAAATTATTTGTATTCCATAAAAATAATAACAACACAATAAATGACCACTGCGGTTTCTTGCCAAACAATTCACCTTAATGATATGAAAAGAACATTTTGGTAAAATTACAACAACAATAACTAAATCAAATTACATTCCCCTCATGTAAAGAACCCATAATTTCCGACACTTTTTTTTATGACTTCAAGATTTTATTGAACATGAGTATTGAAAAGCAAGGAAAAACTAATTCCAACTTTTCTCACACATTCCAACATTTCACATGGGGGGGGTGTCGGTCTTCAATCAACGTTTCAATTCTTTTAATAGAATTTAGTTTTTCAAAGGTATTTTAGCGTCATTTACCTGCAACTATTATATTTTGATTCTATTTTTAATACTATTCATAAATATATTCATTAACACATTCTAATGTGGAGACGTATTTATTCCGTATTTAATTACAACGAATAAAATTTCTCTACTACGAATTTATTTTTACTATGGCGATAAATCTGCCCAGTCTACTCGCAGGACTTTGAAACCAAAGTTTTCAAAGAAAGAAAAATGATTTTGGTGCAAACAAGATGCAAAAACCTCTGAAAAGATCTCTCTGTTTGAGTACGTTTTGTCAGCATCAGCTGATCAGGGTTGTACAAATGTAGTGCTTCAGACATGTTCTGAAAATCTCATTTCTTGTGCATAGAATTTTGTGATTTTAAAATGTTCAGCAAAGTGTCAAACATTTTGAAATCGTAAAATATAGAAATAAATTACACAATCTGTTCTTTATTAATATCCTAGAGCAATTAAGTAGTTTTATTAAGAAAAACACATTAAAATAAAGAAATCAGCTGTTTTTCTTTATTTTCGTCGAGTTAAAATTACACCGAACAACACAGAAAATATGTGATTTACAGAACAGGACAAAATCACACACATGATTTTAAAACGGCATGTGATTTGAAATCATGAAATTAAAACAAAAATCCAATACAGCTGGCAAGCTGTTTTTTTCACATTTTTTACAATTAAAAAAAGATTTTTTTCTGTGTTGTCCATCCTACAGTACTCTGCTCCTTCGTCGGTATTTCAGCAATAAAAGGTCAGGGAAGTAAAATATAAAATAAATAATAATAAATGGCTCCTTTTAGCTTAAAAATAATTCGTTAAAATTAACATCACAGACGCGACAACTTCGCTTTATTCCTTTCAATAATATGGGAGGACAACATGTTCCATATTAGCTGAAATGGACGGATTACAAACATGGTCCTGTGTAATGCTACCGTGGACCATATTATTGTTTATTGTTATACGACAAGTGTTCGTGCTTTTCTTCGTCTTTACACGATTATTTCGTCGCATTAAAATTACTCTCTGATGTGCTTCATGGAGTGGTTTTGCGGGGTAGTTTTTGGTTTAGTACGATGGGTTGTTTTCCCCATACATTTGGGTTAGTCTTGGACTAGTCGTAGTCCTCTGTGGACCACACCTTACATTCATGTAAGGACTAGTTAAATTATTTGCAGAGTATAATTAACACGCAACTGCAGAGTTGTGCAAGAATTAATCTGTATCTTCCTACCACTTTCATCACCTCACATGTCTCTTCTTCAAACTATCCCTCTCTCTCTCTCTTTCTCTCTCTCAGTCTAGTGCCAGTGCAATACATTGCATATCCAGTGGATTTCCCCTGAGCAGTGCTCCCAGGTAAAAAAAAACATTTTTTAATTTGAAGTCTCCGTTTATTTGAACTTTTTCTTTGTTCCCTTGAGTTTCCAATTATCGGCAGACGACTTTAGATGTTCATTGATTTTTATAGATTTTAAATATTGGATGGGGCAAATTTTACCAAAATCTGCAAAATATCGATGCCGAAAATATGCAAAGATTGTTTGTTTGATTGGCTGCGTTCAGTTATAAACGCACATCGTTATCATGTTACAGCAACAGTTGCTGGTGGCTGTACTGCAGCAACATTTGTTAAACAAAAGCCTTTCAAAGAAACCATATACATAAATATTTTTATTACTTTATAATTTTATGCCGATTATGCAATAATGACGATTAATCGCTGTTAAGTTTCTTTTTTTTATGGCCTTTGTTTAACATTTGTATCGTACGTACAAGTATCAATAAGGCGTTAAATTATGACTACAACTTGCTCTGTTGCTGCTCTGAAACTGTGTTTGTTGCTAAATACCCTTGCAACCATAATTGTTTTTATTTTACGAGGATTCGTTTTTGTTGTTTTTATTAAAACTTCTCAAGCTCAAGCTAAATCATATTAAAACTTTCTCATTAAATGCAACACCTCACAAATACGCTTCCAGAATTTATTATCATGCCGAAGCCAAATAAGAAACTTAACAACAGAAAACAGATGAAAAAAAAAACGAAAAATTAAAACAATGCAAATGCCTTTTGAACATGAATTGGCCGATAAGGCTTAATTGTTTTGATGTTGCAGAGAAAAAGAACACAGTATTGAGTAGAATCGAAAGCAAAGGGCTTATCGACATCACAGGTGTTTGCAGGCTCTTGTTACTTGTCTTTAATTTCATGCTTTAAACTCGTATTGTACAAACATGCATGTTGTAATTAAAGGTAACAAAAGCCCACCTTCAAAAACATTTCTGTACGCATAAAATCTTTTCGAGTTTTTATCTTTTATATTCCTTAATTTTGTTTAAGCAAAATAGTGTTTTAAACATTTTTCTTTTTTTTTTTTTGAGTATTATTTCTCGTAAACACCACCAGCAACTTTATCGGCTGGAAATCTAAAGAGCATTTAGCCGAAGACGGAAAAAAAATCTAGATCACTTTCAGATCAAAACAAAAAAAAAGAATAATAATAATAATAATAAAAAAAATAATAATAATAATAATAAAAGCACACAGATAGATATCTTTTGAAATGATCAATCTCATTTTGGTTTTTGGAATTTCGATGGTAACATGAGATGAACTGCAAGTTTAGTCAAATCAGTTTAAGTAACGAAAGAAGACAAAATTAACAGTTGATACACTTGAAGAAAAACAAATTCTTAATTTTTTTTCCTTTCTTGGGCCAGTGGGTCAGGGAATGAACCCTAAGTATGCAATGTATTGCAGCTCCTAGAAATCATTTTAAAAGCATGAATTATTCGAATAGAATTTAAAACAAAATTTTAGAAAAAATAAATCCACTGAAGTCGACTGACTATGCAGAAGTGTATTCTTAAATTTCATTGATATTCTTAACTCCACAGCAATCGATATATGGCGCTGTTGTCAAGGGGAAATTTTCTTTAGAAACACAGAAAAAATATGTCTTTGCTCAGAAAATTTTTTTTCTCAATTAATAATTTAATTGAATCCACGTTTATTTTAATTGATTTTGGTGCTCTCTCAAGACAGTCCATTAAAATTGGCAAAATTTTAAAATTTTTTTCCATTAAAACTGTTAATTGATTCTACGTTTTCGTGAGATATTATGAAATCTAATTATTATTTTAATTGAATTTTGGTTTTTTTTTTAAATGAATCTTGATTTTAATTTTTTCTGTGAATCTAATAATTTTTTTTATGATGCAATACAATTTCTATAATATTTTTAAGAACTTTAAGAAATGAAGATGATTATTAGTCGGTATCAATCACAATTCTTAAGAGCAAAACACGTATTCTCAGTTGTAACAATCTAAACTTCAAAGTCCCGACATTTAGATTGCGATTTTCATAGAAAAACCCTTTATTACGAATACTCGTTTGTATTGACACGATTGTCATATAGTACAATATTGACAGAAATATTGAAATAAAATGTTCAACAACCGTGTGTGTCACAAAATATATTGTCCGTGCATTGTATGACAGTAATAAAAATTGTTACAATTCTGAAAATCTGAATGCTTAATTTAGTGAACCGTACAATAACATTATTGTTAGATAAAAATTTCTGTTGGCAACGCTGCCTTAAATATTTAGATACAATGTTAAATATCGTATTTGGCTAATTTAGCCATACAATAATCTGACAATCGTGTGAACGGACAATTCTTGTTGACAGATAAATTTATTGTGTGACAATGAAATTGTACAGTTTTCTTACAATAGTCTGAACAGACAATTTATAATTCGGTGACAATTTTTCATTGAGAATGCATTGCCACCATATTGCCATATACTACAATATTGTAAAATTTGGCCCTCCGTCGGTGTTATGTAGCACCAGGGAGTAATATCATTATTAACAATGGCTACTAAAAACAAAGCTTATTTAATACGTCTCCATGACATCAGAGGTCCTGCTATAAACAAAAACCTCCTGTCATCTCTCTCACTATAATTTTCCTCTAGTTCCAGCACAATGCATCTCATGTATAGCGGTGATTTCCTGTGTGCTGGTCCAAGATAAAAAAAAATAAATAAATAAATATTGTTTTCATAAAAATATAAAGTCAGCTTATTGTTTGAACACACCTCGTATACGAACTGCCAAACATGTAGCTGATGCTTGTTTACCGTGGCAGCATTTACCTGAGCGATAAGATGCTAATATAAAATTAACTGATTAAATGCGGTAGTTGTTGTTGTTGCTGTTGTTGATATTCTTCGAGTTATAAACAATAAAAATATTTAACTGTTGTTTTAAAGGGACCAACATTTCACATTGTTTTGAACTTAATAAGCATTCGATTCTTTGTTGCTTTTGGTTTTAATTTCTCTTCGTACGATATCATCGACAACAACTGGCTGACTCTAAGCTACATGTAAGTGTAACGACAACATCATCATCATCATCTTCATCATCATCATAATCATTATCAGCATCTTTACTAACAACAGCAGCAGCAACAACCGACGATTATAAAAGGTTCAGAATTTCAAGTAGGAAAGTATTTTTGGCTTTGGCTTTTGAGTTGCTCATCATTCTGTTCAGCTTCAATCGATCTCGGGCAACAATAGATTTTTGTGTTGTTAAATGTCGCTTTGGTTTATATTTTAGTGTGAGTTTTTAGTTTTCGTGAGCTAAAGTTTCAAACAGTGATGTTAACCGTAGGGTAATTAACGTATTGTACGGTAATTTAGGCCTTAGAACGGTAGGCGGGTTATTTAAATATTTGTGCGGTAATTTTAAAAAGTTGTAATTTTTTAGTGTTAGAGCCCACATCCTTTTTTTTCGTAATTGTCGTTGTCTACACATGATATACATATTTCTCATAAAAACAAATCATAAAAAAGTACGGTTTAATTATAACTAAGCAACATAAGACCAATTGTAGTTAAATTCTATACGCCATAATTCTAAAACTGCCATAAATGCACGAATAACATTTTAGCTAAGCTTTAAATATTACAAAAATATAGACATTGTATTAAGATAATCAAGCTTAAAGTCAGTTTTTTTTTGTTTTTAATTTAAATATTTATTCTCTTTTATATAAATATTTCGCCAATATCATTGACTGACTTCTTCAGGAAATTACAATTCTTTTCTTTCTGATTATAAAAACAGAAGCTTTGTTCTTTGGGAATATATGAAGTATGACCTTTACTAAAAACACACAAACAACAAAGCTGGCAACCTTTGTTGAAAAGTATGCAGGCAATAACGATTATTCCCGTATGCATTTTCCTAAGCTATGACGGGTTAAGTAGATGATATTAATGACTTTACAACTACCTCCCTGTTGATACAAAGAGTACTGATGACATGCGTAGTGGCATAGAAAATACGTATTATACTCAACTGTTGTTGCAGATTAACTGTTCTTTCTCCCTTATACAAATCAGGAATGTAATTTCTTCATAATATTGTGATAAATTAACTGTGAATTTGAACACGACAAAAATTTCATTAATTTTTTTAATATATTTATTAAACTTGAGGTCTTTTTCTTTTATTTTATTTGGTTTTATTATTCGATATTTCGTTAACAGCTTGTTAACATCACCAGGAATAATAGGAAATTAAAATTTTTTTTTTTTTTTTTTTTGAAATATAAAAATATTTTTGAAACATGTCACAAAATTTTTGTTATAAAATTTGATTAAAAATTAAAAAATGTGTAGTAGTAATATAGGCGCATATAAATATAACGAATTCTAAACCTAAATAAATATATATACATATATACATACACATATATACATATACATACACACATACACACATACAATATAGACCGACTAACATGTATATATATAAACATATATGCACATATGCACACATATATAGATACATACACAAATATAAACTTTCTTAACAAGTTCATACAAATATATATATAAATACATATATACAATGCACACACACGTACACATATACATATGTATATACATACATAAATATACACACATGTACAAATATACATACATAAATATATACATAACCACATAAAAATGCATATACAAACATACACACAAGCATATTCATATGTACACACTTGCATATACATACATATACACGCATTCATACACATACTCATATATATACGAATGTACGTACACACATGCAAACATACAGTCATAAACATATACATATGCAGCCACAAATACATGTACATGTACACATACATATATGTATATATTAAAAAATTATTAAACAACAATAATTATAAATAAAAATAAAAAGTTTTTTAACAATTAAATGCATGATAAAAATGTATATAATAAAAAAGTGTGTTTTGTTTAACAATTCTTAACATAAATATTTACATATGCAAAAATATGAAAAATATTACATAATAACAATTATAAAGAACTAATAAATGAGATATATATATATGTGAATTTTTACAAGAAATGTTCAATAAAAATAAATATATATATATAATTAAATATAAATAGTTATAATTTATTATTTGTTTAAAATTGTTAAAAATTCATATACCGGATATACTTTTATTTTCCATTCTTATTTAATAAATATCTGTAATTCTGCGCAACATTAAACGTATCTGTCGTAAAATTCATTCTCTGATCTGTTGAAACATTTATAATCTGTAATATTTCTAACATAAATATATTATCAAAAGGTGGATAATGGTCTGAATTCGAACAATGATAAGATAATGCTGTTTTTAGTGAATTAATATTTCTATATATGTACATACATATTTGATATTAAAAAATGTATACATTGGTTTTACTAAAAGTGGTTACAAATTATTTTCTTACTTATTGCTAATTGCTTTTTTTTTTAGCTTTTCCTGTTAAAACAAAAAAAAATATTGGATTACAAATATACAGCTGGTTTAATAAAAAAATTTTATTTATTTTATAGAATACTTTGCGTACGTAGGTGAAATTACCTAAAAACTGGTAATATTTTTACGACTCTGCGGTAATCGAAATAAAAAAGTTAACATCACTGGTTCCAACTGCATCACAGACAAACAAATTTATCTAGCGTCTTAATAATTTTTGAAATGCTAAAACCTTTCTTTTCCAATCTGAGCCAAAGGTTTATGTGTGTGTGTATATATGTTAAAATATCGATATGTACGAGGTCTGTTCAAGAGAAAAGCTGAATTTAAAATTTTTTTTTAAGTATTTATTTATTCATCAGTATCCATTTTGTCCCTTTCACTTATGTCAGCGCTTCTTCCAAGCTCGCTCTTCGATTTTGACTTTATCTCATCAATTGTGGCAAAACGCTTTCTTTTCATTAGTCTCTTCAGTTTTGGGAATAGGAAAAACTCGCATGAAACCAAATCTGGTGAATAAGGTGGTTGAGGCATGATTAGGGTGTTGTTTTTGGTCAAAAAATCACGAACTAGCATTGATGTTTCACCTGGTGCATTATCGTGATGCAGAGTCCATGATTTTATTTTTCACAATTCCGATCGTTCGAGCCGTATTTCTTCACGCAACCGTTGCATAACTTCCTTGTAGAAGAACATAAACCATGTGCAATTATTAAAGTAAGAGAACCAGATATTCCAAAATAAGATAAAGTTATTAGTCCAGAAATAACAATTCCTATATGAGCTACTGAGGAATAAGCAATTAATGATTTTAAATCAGTTTGACGTAAACAAATCAAACTTACTAAAATTCCTCCAATTATTATAATTCTTATTCAAATTAAATTAAATTTAATTCCAATAAATTGTAAACAACAAAAAATTCGTAATAATCCATATCCTCCAAGTTTTAGTATAATACCAGCTAAATGTTACTTACTGCATTTAACAAAAAAAAATTATAATAATCGCATAAATAAAACAGTTATAAACCATTTAAACCATATAGCTCCTTTTCTGTCACCCTGTAGTATTCCTTAATAACCGTACGTTCTGTTGGCAAGAACTCATGATGCACCACGCCATTGTAAACGAAGAAAACAAAATTCACCTTTCCTTTTGAACAAACCTCGTACAAGTTATTCTTTAAGCATTTCTTAGCAGCGTAGAAAAGGTTTGACGCTTCAAATTTTTATGATAAATAAAGTTTATGAGAATTTCATAAAGCCGATATCGCATAAATAAAATGAGAAAATGGGAAATGCTGTATTTGAATATTTGTTTGTTTGTTTGTTTGATAGGAAACGCAACACTGTTTAAAGTTTTTAAGATCTATTATTATGACTTCTCAGTGTGTCTTGCCACAACTAATAAGAGTGGTCGTAAAAACAAATGAAATTAACATGCAAACTCATTCATCCAGCATGCTCCACATCATTGGAAGAAATTATTCCTCCTCGGCGTCATGGTTGTTTATTGTTTTTTATTAATTTTTTTTTCCTCTCTTCTGCTTGTTATTTTGATTGAATCGTTGTCGTTGTTGTAGCCAATTTTTTTATGTTGTAACAGCCAGTGGTGGGGCAGCAGGGCGCAAGAAGGCAATTTAATTCGAAAGCAATAGTCGTTCTTTTTAATACTGTTTCCAAACTCATAAGGTGTTGTTAGTAATAAAACAATGCTCAATGCTCAACTGTCCAAATTGTTGGCTGTAGCTTTTGTCGAATTTTAAACTTGATAACGTATTTGGTTTTATGTTGTGTATAGTTGGCTTAACGTATGAGCAATACTTTGGGCCCCTAAATTTTACTACGTTCCATTTTATGGATTTTCTTTAGCGTGAATGTATTTGAGTTGCTGTTGTTGTTGTTCTTTATTTCTTAACTTGTAAAATGCCGCCTCTAGCTCCACAACTGATTGCTCTGTGACGTTCGAATGTTTGTAATTTAGAAATGCTGTCAGCATAAATGAAGAAAAATGATGAAACCAATCAATAAATCACAAAAATTTACTGAAATTAATTTCAATTACGCACGAAACAAAAAAAAAAAACAAAACAAAACGAACAGGAAAAATTATACTAAATGTTTCGAACACACACAAAGATATCGAGACGAAAACATCTAAAAAAAAAAAAATATTGTTGAAGGAAAAACAGAAAAAAAAACTGTGAAGCAACATGCAATTGAAACAGTTTATTAACGACTTATTATTTTTTTGACTTTTGATTTGAAAATTACCGATATGTACGTACATACACACACGCAAAGCAGTTGTTAAACTAACACAAGCAAACATTTGCTATTTCATCACAACATCGGAAACAGCTGAAGCTGGCTGCATTGTGCAACATTAAAATGCAAAAGTTAAGAATATGCCAACGTATTACGTTATTATTCTTGGTTTTAAGCTGCTCTCTGTGTCTTTTCGAGAATGATAGATCGATCACTTAATATTCCATTAGAGGTGAGGAATTGTAAAGCAGCCAGCTCCTACTACGAACTGGTGTTTTTAAGCTTAAAAATTGTTTGGCATTGGAACTATCGACCAAAAAGGGCCGGCGAAGAAACGTCTGTAATTAAATATTTTGAAAATATTTCTATGGCTGCATTCACATACACTTTCACACATACATACATATACATATGTATGTACCTATGAAATAATCATGCAGTTAAAGTAAGAAATTCGTAAAAAAAAAAATTGCTTTTCGATTTCAACATTAAGAGCGATATATTTCTTTCGTCAGTTTCTTGTGCAATCAATTCAAACTGTTGATGAAATCAATTTAGAATGTCATGAGAACTTGGAAATATGAACATGTTTTCTTTGATTGGGTTATTACAAAAAGGTCTCATTTACAAGCACACATACAAACATACAAACACACACACACACGTACAATGCAGTGCAATATTCGTTATAATTTCCAGCGACTGAAAATATTGTTGATTTTTGGAATTTTCCCAAGAAAAAAAAAATTAAATACAAATAATATCGCCGTTTTGGTAGTTTGAAACTAGATTTAAATTGTTGAATTTCGTCACTTACTTATTGCTTATTATTTCGAAGAGAAAGAAAATTCCACTGCAAACCTTTCATAACTGGACACTGACTGTCGCAGTATTTACGGCCGGTTGTGAGGGGTACACATTTATTATTTAAAATTTTTTTGTTTTTAATTGCACGAGTTTTGTTCAAAAGAAAATGTGAATTTTATTTTCTTCGATTACAATGGCGTGGTGCATCATGAGTTCTTGCCAACAGGTCGTACGGTTAATAAGGAATACTACAAGGAAGCTATGCAACGTTTGCGTGAAGCAATACGGCAGTCCACCGCACCAGGGCACCATACTTCAGTATGGGCTCTATAACTATTGGAGTTTTCTTTTTAATCAAAATTGCATTCCATTTCATGGACAGTTTTGCCTTTGCACCTTATTGTCCCAATAAAAAAATTTTTTTTACAACCTTCTAAAACTAAACAAATTGAGAATCGAAATCAGTTCATGTTGAAGACCCCATCTTAATGTATTTTTTTTTAATCTTTTTTATTATCTTCAAAGCCTTATTAGTTTTGCTTTTACGATGTTAAAATTCATAAAACTATGAGAATGGTTACAGACAGCTCTTACCAAATTTTTCGAAATGCTTGTTTCATGCTTATTTCTTGAAGGAGAGCACCATAAAATAAAGCTCTGCTCTCATAATCCTTATTCAAGGTAAATAACTCAATTTATTTTCTTTTATTAGATTGTTGGGTGTATTAATAATTGGATTTGCATAAATTTATCAATGTATTTATAAAAATATTTTATAAATTTAATGCACTTTTGAATAAATCAAAAAATCCTAGTGATTTATTTCTTTCCATTTAAAGTCTTGTTTACTTTTCATATTTCAGTATTTATTTATTTGCATATAAATATGTACATAAACACATATACATACATACATGCATACATATGTAAAAGTTGCATAAATATGGCTTCACTTGTGTTCAACATATTGAAATTCAAATTGATTGTTATTTAACGATTTTCAAATTCAAAAAATTCAAGTAGAAAATAAAACAAGTTAAACACCAGCATATTTTCACACACTTTCAATAATCTTGTATAAATTTGCTACACCATTTTAGATTTCTTAAGAAATATGAAACAGTAGTTACAGTGATGCTTATAAATATAGCACTAGACATTGCATGCAATTTCGAACATGAATTCGCGTTGGCCCTCCATAATAAATCGATTAAATTGTTTTAATCAGGAAACATAATGAAATCCAAGTATAATTATTTTTCGAGTAATAAAAATATCTTTTGAATATGATATTCGAAGAGAACAAAAAGAAATGGAATGAAAATAGAATGCAATTCATATGATTAAAGAAGTACAGGTTGGACCAAAAGTAATCACCCGGTCAAAAGAAAGTGACCGTATGGCGCTGTTTCTGGTCAGGCGGCATCACCGTCCCTTATTTTTTTCCCAATTGAGCGAGGTAACACCATCACCATGAATTCTCTGTGCTAACAAACCATGAGAACTGATTTTTTGTGGCCACAATTGGCTAATGTTGATATCGGTGGCCTTTGATTTCAGCAAGACGGCGCCACAAGCCGCACAGTTGCTCCAACAATTCAGTTACTGCCTGAGAAATTTCCCGGTCGCGTTAATTTCTCGATTTGGCGATGTCGTGTTTATTGTGATTTAACGCCATCGTATTATTTGCTCTGGGGCCATTCGAAAGATCAGGTTTACTGGGAACAAACCACAAACAACTGACGCTCTAAAAGATGAAATTCGGCGCCTGCATTGACGAGACAAGCAAAATGTGTTTCAAAATTTTGTGAAAAGAGCGGACGTCTGCCGAAGTGGTAGATGTGCACATTTGCCCGACATCATATTCCACTATTAATGCCTGTATTTCTACTTTACATTGGTATATCAATAAAACTGAATTTTTCAAAAGGAAGTGTGTTTTTAAGCCAATTTACTCTAACCTCAAATTTTTCCACCCTTTAAAATACGAGTTTGTTTAGTTCACATATGTACAGACTTTATGCATGAGAACGTAGCTCGGCAAATATGAGTATTTGCGTTTACATTAACCAATTGCTCCATCAGAAAGAATTTTAATTTACAAAATGGCCTCGCTATACCACGCTAGAAAAATAAGAAATAATCGGTAAACGTAAGTAAGCAGTTATCGCTCAAGTGGTGGTATATTTATTTACAGTGGCGGCAACATTCACTATCGACGATTCCTGCAGGGTGTGTCCTTGTGTGTATGTACATATGTATGTTCTGTTGCAGTACATACATATTTGCAAAAGATATTATTATATGTCTGTAGGTATTAATATCCATATCAATCTACCGTACAATTGCAAATACATTCAAGCATATTTTTGTTTATTATTCATACATTTATGCATTCATTCAATTCATTCATTCATTGGAATATCTTTGTATGAATAAAAATAAAATCTCCTCCCCATTCAGAAATACTTGTTTTTTATACTAAGTACGTGTGTGTACATATATTAGGGCGATCCCTGTTTCATGTGGTCCGCCGAGTAAAACATACCTCATTTTAGTTGAATATGTTTTTGGTCTGTTTCCTAAACAGTTGCGTCAACACTAAACTCGATATTTTCTTATGGGGTGTGTTGAATTATTTCGAAATGCAAATGCATGCCACACTAATTCTTATAAATCATTTATTTTATTTACTTCATTGTACAAATATACTTTTTTATGCATCTCTATTTTTAATAGATGCTCTCCTGTACTGTTGCCATTTATTGAATTGAAAGTATTTTTTTTTTTTTTTTTATTTTTGTTGATCTCTTGTATGGTTGCATACAATTTGCTTGGCAATCAGCAATTTTTTGTAAATGCTGCACGTAAATGTATTTCTTATTGTTATTATTATTTTTTTACTATTGCATTTATTCAATTACATTCGGTGTGATTACTGGAAAGAAATTCACATAAATTGCCAGAAACGGTATGTGTTTTTAAACAAGTTAAAATAGTTTTCTTATGAGTGTTTAAATTTTTTTTTTTGTTGCTTTGTTCTATGGGGCGTTGGTCATTTGAAATAATGCTTTTATTAAATGAATGTCTTAAGAACAATTGAAAAATACGTCTGATTAATAATTTAATAACTTATGCAAATTTATTTTATTTCTCTTTTTTCAGTTCCTGCTAGATCTGTATGTACATACGTCACACCCAACTCTTTTTTTACACGGTGTGGATACGTTCTTGAAAAAAAAACTGCAGAAAAAAAATCTCGCCAAGAAATATGAGCGACATATGGAAATTTTTTAGGGGTACGTTCAGTCAGAGGGCGAAGACAATGTATATTGGCGGTCGGCTATCAGTGAATATACTCGGCGAAAGCTGAAATTCGACTGCATTCGAGTAATTAACGACGGCGCCGGCATCGGTTAAAAGAAATGTGTCGACTAGTGGTCGGTTAACCAATTAATGTGAGTCATCACTTTTTCCTGTAGCAGGTTTTTTGAATTCTCCTTTAAAACAGCAAGTTTTTTTTACAAACTGGTCGCCTGTTTGTTAACTTTTTTAAATAATATCTGCATATAGTGGCAGACGCCGGCGGTTATCAGTCAATATACTCTCATTCGAGTAATTATCGGCAGCGGTTAAGCAAAATGTGTCGGCTATTGATGCGCTAATTTATTAATATAATTGCCTGTTCATAGAAGCCGAGGTGAAAATAATCGTTCGCCCTTTATATTGAATACAAAAACAATTTGAGTTTTTTATTGTTGTTTTCAATATAAATGGCGAACGCTTATTTTCATTCGTCTTTTATGATCAAGGAGTTAGCAGTTAACTTTCATATTGATAAATTTTTCCTGTAGGAAATTTTTCAATGCTCCTCTAAAACCATCCGTTTTTTTCCAAGCAGGTATACTGTTTGTAAAATTTTTTTAAATTTTATATCACAACATGATTTAAAACATTGATGACCATTTATTCCACCAAACAATTGTTTATAAAACACACCTCAATCTGTTTTTTTTAATGTCGTTTAATTTTAGTCGTCCATGACACATCGACGACGCAATATGTTTTCAAATACCTTCAAATACAGTGCATAACATAAGTTGTACACAACACATTTTGCTTTTACGAAACTGTCATTAAACCATAAATGTAGAAGATCTTGTTCGAGTTTCCCTGTTCACAATTCTTACTTTTAATTTTCTAACATTGGAGCAGTAAACAGTTCATAAAGTTGGTAAAGTTTCCCGACATTTTGTTCGTTTAGAAGTTAAAATTTAAAAGATTTTTTTATTTTATGAAGTAAACAAATACCAAATTTATTCAGAACTACATTATTAGACATTTCTGACAACGAAAATATTTGCTTGTGATAAAATTTTTTATGAAAATCTTTTTTCCCTTAATTTTTGCCTGTCATTATACTTTAAAATACGCTCAATAATATATACTACATTTCTAGGCAGCCATGTTTTAAAAACAGTCCTAATGAGATAACGAAAGAGAATTTAAGTAATACTTCAGCGTGCCCCCGTGGCCTACTGCAGGAGCATTAGTCTTCACAATCTGAAGATGCGGGCTCGACTACCCCCTAGACCCCCTAGGGTGTTTCTACATGTGGTATCACAATGGGCCTAAGCTCTGTTCTAAATGAGGTGTTCTTCTTCGGGGAGGGTCCGCCACCTAACATAACTTAACTCTTTAGTACAATCTACTCTCTTCCGTCCTCTTTCTTCTATAAACTGGCAGCTTTTGTATTTATTAAGTAGGAAACCAATGCCAAATTGCAAAATACATACTACCGATACTAGTCGTACACTTCGGCGTCGTCAATGCAAATAAGAAAATCGGCGGCGGCTTTGATCCGCTCGGCCATGCCCTCTGCATACGTTACATATCTTTAAAAAGTCTCGTAAGTTGTAAAAAACATCAAATATTTACTGCGGAAAACGTGCGAACAAGTCATTATCAAACAGTTTTATTTAACAAATAACTATTGAATAACAAGAACATCAGAAAGAAATTATAAAGCTGAATAAAATAAATTTGACAAATCGGGTTCTGATAGCACGCTTTTTACAAACAGGATTCAAAATACTATCAGTGCATATGTGATGAGATTTATGAAGAACTAAGTTCCGTATTAACGGTTTCGATTAATTTTTCGATTGTTACAATTCCGGTTATTAGTTGCTGCTTTTCAAGACATCCGAGCAAAACAAAAAAAAAATTTGTTCTTATTTTTAAAAAGTGTAAAAAAAGACCAGGTTTAAAAGAGTTGTGTGTCTGCTTAATCGTTTTATAAATTACATCAGCAGCATCAGCATTATCATCAGCATCAGCAACAGTAACAGCTTCATCAAGATCTTTATTGTGGTGAGTGGCATTAATTTTTCTTTTCTCTCTCTTTTTATGATCATAATTTTGTCATATTATTTATAATTACGAATAAGAAATATTTCATTTGTTTAATTGTTTATTGTATATAATTGGGTCGACAATATATTTTCCACATTTTTTTTCTTCGATTAAATTGTACAATACTTTAAACAGAAAAATTAAATTATCCAGAGCTGCATTATTAAAAAAGTAAAAGTCTCAATTCCAGTCTTAATAATCCCTTGGAATTATTTTGCATAGAAAAGCACATGTTGCGTTTTTAATGCAAAAGAAATGGAAATTCATTTATTAAATTTTAACAATTTGGTTAATTTCGATAATTTTTTTTATTTATTTTATTTATTTGCTTCCTATGGTTCCAAGTTGTCGGAAAGCTATTTTTACATTTCGTTAATATTATGCTGTGGCTTAGGAAATTTTCTTTTAAAAATCTGAACAAGGCAATTTTGCAGGGATTTCTTATTTTCTATAGAGACATGGCTCAACAAATTGTAGCCCTTTTTTTAAATTAGTAAAAATGTATACGAAAGGATTAAACAAAGGCTTAACTCATTCATTCGATATTATTTGGAACGAAAATTTTTTAAAAAAATATTAACGACTAAAGAAAGGAACTCGAATTTAAAAAATATTAAAATTTTAGTTTTGCATGCGTTGCTATTGAACTGCATCATTTTTAATTCATTCTTGCCTCGCCTCTAGTAAATAAAAACTATTAAAAATTAAATTTTTGTTTAGGGGAAAGAGTATACCCCCGAACTGCCTGCTATTAAAAAGGGACCAAACTTACCTCACAAGCTTTCCAATGAAAAAGAATCATCACTATGGATTTCACACAGCATAACGTTCTAAGGAGGGTGAGCTGTATTCTTTCGATCCGCCCGCCATTAAAATGGCACAACATGGTAATCACGAGCTTTCCATTGAAAAAAAGAATCATCGAAATCGGTCCAGACAGTGAAAGGTTCTAAGGAGGGAGAAATGTTTTTGCCGACCCGCCCGTCATTAATATTACTATACCATTAAAATCGTGAGCGCGACATTTCCAAAGAAAAAATATTTCAAATCAATTCCACGCAGTAAAAGGTTTAGTCTACAAGGAGGTGGATGCCGCCGATCTAAACGCCATTACAAAGGGACAACACGGTAAGCACGAGCTTTCCAATGAAAAAAGAATCATTGAAATCGGTCCTCATAGTAAAAGCTTCTAAGGAGGGGATCCCCTTTTTCCCGACCCGCCCGTCATTAAAATTACCATACCGTTGAATTGTCGAAGACGGTCTTTTCAACGAGCAATGAATCATTAAAATTGGTTTACCCAGTAAATAGTTTGTCTACGGGGAGCTGTATGCCCCCGATCCGCCCGCCATTAAAATTGGACCACAATGTAAGCAGGCCCTTTCTAAAGAAGAAAAATTATCATCAAAACCGATTTCGCCCAGTCAAAATTTCTGAGGTAACATATAAAATAAAGAAAAAAATAAAAACAAATTCTGTCGAATTGAGAACCTCATCCTTTCTTGAAGTCGTTTAAAAACTAAAAGGAGACATATATTCAGCCTTATTACGGTTATCGAATCGACTCGAACGTTTGTAATAGATTAAAGAAGAACACGCAATTTTTCTTTAATCTATTAAAAACATTACATTCACCATTTTGGCGAAAGTAAAGTCGTGGCTCTAGATATTTCCAAAGCATTTGACAGAGTGTGGCATGGAGCACTTTTGTCCAAACTTATTGCTTTTGGTGTCGATGATGTCTTCTCTCGATTTATATCGCGCTATAAGAATTGTTTATAGACGGGATCTCCTCTAAAGAGTCAAGGTAAATTCGGGAGCACCACAAGGCTCCATCCTTTCTCCTACCGTATTTCTTAGCTTTCTTAATGACCTTCTATGTCCAACTTTCAAACCTATCCACTCTTTTTGCTGATGACAGCGTCAGTCATTTTCATTATGTCGTAGGCCGACATCGACTATGATCGCGGCGCGTACACAGAATATGAGTGATTCATTGAATAGTGACCTCACGAAAATATCATCGCAATGGGGTCACGCGAACAGCGTCGATTTCAATGCTCAAAAGACCGACTGCTGTATGCCTACGTATGGGTGGTTTCAATATTGAGGAATCAGAAGCTCTTGAGATTCTTGGCATGAAAATCCAGTGGACTGAACAAAGGAAGAATTCCAGTGCCTCGGTTTTTTAAGACGGTGCAAGACATACTTCACCCCAATCGATCTACTTACTATTTCTACCGACCGAAGATGGAATACAACTCTCATGTATGAGCCGGTGCTTGAAAACGCATAGATATTTCCAAATTGTGTAAAAAAATTCGATTAAAAAAGTATCGGTACGAGTGGGGCACATTTTGCGCCATGGAAGCGAATCGAATTTTATAGACAATATTTGCTTTGTCTGATTTCTAATTATCGCAATATCTATTGAAGAACAAATTTTATTTGTATTTGGTCACCCTAAAGGAAATAAAAAGGAAAAAAACACTAGAACTAGAACTGTATGATAGTCGATGCAAAATTCTCCACAATATTCTATACAATTCAGTGTGACTTTCCTGACCCCCATTCCCACACTTATTTGTTGAATAGTATGTTTCAAATAAATTTTATTTCAGCTGTTTTTTTTTTGTTTTTAATTTAGTGCCACAAATTGTAGTTTTTATGGCAAACAATGTGGTGGCAAAACGAAAATGATACATCATCTTCTGCACAAACCCAGACACTTTTTATAGAATTTCCACAGTAGATTCGCTCCCATTTCGTCGATTGATTCATTCATTCATCTGCTGTAGTTGAGTTCTTTCTGCTAATTCTTTGGCTGGGTGTCTCTGGGAGTGTTGTGTGCCGTATTACAAGTCACTTTGTTTTGCAATGCACATTAATTGAGTTGAAATTACTGAGCATGTGCGTTGTTAAATTGAACATGATGACAGTGTTTAATTAAGAGAAATTGTACAATTTATATTAAAAATGCTCTACGCCAGCAATAAGAATGTCTTGAAGCGGCAATGTTTTTGTGACAGCAGCCAGTAGTTGGGCATTTCTTTTTTTTTTCAATATTTGTTTGAAATTAAATTATATGTATATAGAAAAACATTAGTGGCATAAATCTCTACTTGTAGTGTGTTTTTAAATTCTGTGTCATCGTTAAATTCTTTTCGTTTTTTTTTTTTCAAAATAAACGGAAGGTTTAGCCCTTCTTTATCTCATAAATAAATCTTTCCGTAATTTGTTTTTGTTTTTCAAAGCAGACAAAAATAATCATCATGATGTAGAAAATAAAAGGAACGCCGGTTGAAGCAATTGAATATAAAACATCATGTTTCCAAACAACTGAAAAAAATTTGAGCCACATTTAAGTGGAATTAATAATTTCAGTGCTTAAGTCGAGTACAACGGAATGGTTCAGTACAGGAAAAGGCCACTTACTTCCTTTAGCTAAAGCTAAGGAAACAAACAAAAAAATTAATATTGCATGACTGTTTCTTCCTTTTTTTTTTCAAATGAATGATGGCTGGCGATCACTTCTATAGGACACAAATGGCCATTGGAAACACTTTTAAGCGCCACTTTCTATTACGAGAATGAATTTGAAACACCACTTCCAGCTGAATTATAATATTTATGTCATTTTTATTGTGCTGCCACCACCTGTCGCCGTCTTGTAACCTCAAGTGCAACTGACACTCAAGTGCAGTTTGTTACTTCAAGGGCCTCATCAGAATCGTCATCAGCGTCATCATCATCATCATCATCATCATCATCATCATCATCATCATCATCATCATCATCATCACGATTGTCATAGTCAACTGATATTTTTTTTTTTAGGCAAAGGAAGTTTGTTTTAAATATTATTTCTACTGCTCTCTTTTGGTAATTTAACTGCAATGGACAAGTTTTCGTTAAAAAGAAAAAGTAATTGAAACAGAAGAGCAAACATCTAATTATTTTTCACAGTGATTTTTTGTTTAATAATTTGTCTTGGACCAGCACTTAGGAGACGACTCCTACATATGTCTAATGTGGATTGGTTCAGCTGAAGCTGGTACTGGTATAGTGACCAGTGAGTATGCCTGCGCCAATGAAACCTTTCCGCCAACAACTGAAGCAAAGCCACACTAATCCACATCAGAAAAAATGCAAGATGTTTTTTTATGTTGGGTTCGAACCCAGCAGCCATTGCTGATTTCTAAAAACAGCCGAAATGGCTGAATAGAATGAAAAGAAAAGGAGCATCTGTATACTCACTGGATCTTTAACAGGTAATTTCACATGCAACGAGCATCCTTAGATGTTAGGCATCACTAACACGAGCATCTGCGAGTTTTACTGTGAGGAAGATGAATATATGGAGCATCACCTTATCACCCACTAACTGTACGGGGATGAAGAATGGAGACGAGTTCAAGCACGCAGATGTGGAGCTCCGGTCTCTCCCCCAGGAGAAGGTGGTGCGTGAAGAGAAACATTTAGTTTGGTAGCAGATTACGGCTGGGTCAGAGAGCGTCGTTTTTGGGTTCGGTACTCGGCGATACGCTTTATTCACATTTTCTTTGCCTACAAAAGTAATAATAACACTCGAACAATATTAACATTAATAATCGAATGTAGCCGGCAACATTTTCGTCTGTGTGACCGCGAATGCAAAAACGAAAAAGAATTCCAGATATTTTTCTTCCAAATATTCGCCTGCATAAACTTGGACTATGGGGTACATAATAGCTCTGGATGGTCGCAGTGCTGGAGACCTCGGCCGCAACCGCTTTACATTACATTACACGAAAAGAAATATAAACTGCAGCTCACTTCGTTCACTTGTGTGAATCGTTCAATTGGACGAGATTCTTCATGGACTACACAACTCTAAACGGTACGTTTCGGCCTGTTTTTAAACTCATCATAACTTTGGTTCCTTTTATTGTAGAATGGAAAATATGGAAATATGGTCCCTTCACTTACGTGAAGCTTATTCTGTGTGTGAAAGAATAAAAGTTGTGGCGATGGTTGCAGTAGTCTGCACGTTGACTACAAAACCAAAACAAAGTCTTGGTTCTAACCCAGTTTCAGTCTAAATCATAAAAAAATCTCATATTTTTTCATGTCCCTTAATGTGTTTTTGTGTCTGTTGTTGTCCGAAGGTTTCAGTGGCGAAGGCAAGATAAAAAAAAAATATGAAGATGTGAACATTTTAATTCCCAGTGCCTCACTCAAAAAGATTATGACGCACTTCCAATATAGCCAATAGAACTGAAATTTGGTCTTGGTAATAAAGAGTAAAATCTGAAAATGGCATATTTGTTTACTTTTTTTTTACATGAAAAGGAAATGGTATTTTCCCTATCAAGAGCTTGCTTTTTTTATTTTAGAACTCAATATAGTCCAAACTAAATTACAACGGAAAGCGCTTAGCTTTTACGCTGAAAAAAGTAACCTAAATTAGAGCGTTAACGTTGCACCAAAAACAATTTACTAACTTTGATTAATAAAAAACTCTTAAGTAAGAAATAGAGATGAAAAGGAAGTCGCTAAATGAACCTGACAGAAGCTAAAATTTCATTACCTCCGTTACGTGCCTCCGTAGTCTAGTGCATGAGCATTAGTCTTATCAACAATATGGAGGTGCGGGTTCGATTCCCGCTTAGACCCTGGGTGTTTCTACAGACGAGCTATAAGAGCTTCGTAGAGTTTGTATTGTCTTAAAAAAAAAAAAAAGAAAACTTAAGCGAATTCTACGCGATCAATGTTCAGCTTCAATATTTGTCATTGTGTGCGTTATTTTATATAAAATAGTCACACATATACGTATAACATTGAACATTGATCGTATATCATTCGCTTAACACCTTAACAAAATCAACAACAGTACCTTTGCAACCAACTTCACTTCTTTATGCGCTGTCAAAATAGGATTTGCCAATTGCAAAGCATTGACGCCGCGGTATTTCAGTTGGTTTCATACATTTTTTATGGGCTTGAGAAATTTTGCCAGCCAGACAACGCTTTCCGTCGTAATTTAGGTTGGTCTGCGATATTTTTTCTAGTATTATTTTCCTATTTATGTTTTTATGCTGACTATAATACTGTTTAGACGGCTCATCAAAAAATTATAATAAAGTTACCAGCATCAGCTGGCGAAGAATACACTCGAAATGTCTTCAACAATTTGTGGACTTTGTTTGTTTTTGTTTTTTTTTTGCTATTCTACAGTTTTAATTTTCTAATTGACTTGTTAGTTCTATCGACCACATGCTGATTATGTCTAATTAGTTAATTAATAGTGTGTTTTTTTTATTAATAGTCTGAAAGGTCAAAATGATGTCATCGATTTTTTTTTAAAGTTGGCCATAGTCATAAAACATTTCAAGATTGACATGTTACACCGCACAGCAGCTGCTAATTTATTTCGATATGAATAAATATTTCAAACAAACTAAACTAATTAATAACTGTAGACGTAGACACCACAAATCCATATGAATGTGCAAAATTGAGCGTGTCTTCTTTAAGTACAGACGTCTTTTTTTTTTTAAATATGTCCACAGCTCAAAAATATCTTATCCATTTACTAACAATTTGTGTCCTTAATGCTACTTTATTTGATTATTCAGTTTTTTTTTGGATGTTTAAGTAGTCGGCAGCTCACAAGGACCAACATAAACATACACAAAGTCCTTGTAAGCTCAAGTGTCAAGAGGATTTGTAGCAACAGAAATTTTAACATGTTTTTCTTTTTAACAGGAGTAAGGATTTGTTTTTCCTTTTTTTTTTTATTAAAAACAGGACAAATCCATACAATAAATGTTTAATATTTGGATGGACTGGGCAGTGTGTGTGTGTGTGTGGTTTCGATTTTTGTCGTTTTTTTGTTTTTTTTTTGTTTTCGTTATCCGTTGATTTGACATTCCCAAGTAGCGGCGCTCGTCTTGTAACTGCTGCTGCTGAAAAACATTCCTGTAACCGTATCCGACTGACTGCATGTAAATATTTATACAAGTGGGTGTGTGTGTGTGTATGTGTGTGTGTGTATATGTGTTCTGTTTCTATTGTTTTCCTTGTAAATAATTCATTTAAAAGCCAAGTCTGTTTAAATTCTCAAGTATTTATTAAGTATCAAATATTTTTAGTACGGAAACCAAAGTGAATTTGAGTATTTGTTTACTATTCATTGAGTAAGTAGTCAGCCAGCCAGCCAGTCATACGGGTTTGTAATGATGACGATAATGATAATTATGATGATGATAATTCCAATATTTTCGTTGTTGTATTTCAAAGAATGCCTTAAATTGTTAATGAAGCACAAATAGGGAAGGTATCAAATTATCGTTATGAATTTTATTGTAAATATAAATTCAATCATCAAAATTGCTGAGAAGCAGCAAAAAAAAAAATAAAAACTGATAATATGATGATGGTGGTCTGTCTTCAGTCATTTTCGTGGTCCGCAATAATTTAATATACACTTGAGTGCTGTGTAAAAACGATTTGAACAATATTTTATTTATGTATTTATTTTTTCTTTATCTTGTATTGATTAAGAGATGATTGATATTTTTTGTGTGATTAATGCTTTATTTAATGTTGTGCAAAATGTTTTAAATACAATTTTGTTTTAGTTTGAATTCATTCAACTGGTTAGAATTGCGATTAAAACAAATACTTATTGTAATGAAACGAGCAGAATAGATTAAACAAAAGTACAAATTATTTTCAGGTCTAGACAAAGTTTTCTTTTTTTTTCCTTTCAATTGATGTTTTTTTGTTTGTTTCATTTCGTTGCTTTTGCTTACAGCTCTCACATTGTGTCTTTGGCTAACAAAATATATTTTTTGGTGTCATTTCTATTTACTTTGAAAAATTCTTAGATAAATATCATTGGAAAATATTAAATCTTCTTGCTGGCAGCTTAGATGACAGAGCGAGTCTTTGCTGAAACCTGTACACTAAGAGAAAAGTAAATTATGAAATCAAATGTTCTGTCATGTTCTGTAAACCGAGTCGATTTAAAAACGAGTGACTTCTCAAAACCGAATAAATGCTAATTTGGTGTTCTAAAAATCATACGATTTTCAACATTCGAACTTGCTTTCGAATAAGATTTTTTAAACGTCAATATTTCAATGAAAATATATGTATGTTACCAAAATGTAATATTGCCATATCATTCAATGCCAAATAAGTGCATGAGGTAAATTATTTTCAATGTATTTAATTTACTCCAAAAAATTTAAAGAAACACGTTTTTAAAAAATTTTAAATTTTTAATCGTATTGTTTCGTTATTAATTACTGTTTACATTATTAATTACTGCGTTATGCAGAGAGTTTTACATTGACATATATTTGTCAAAAACAGTTGGTTAGCTTTGATTTATGAAATAAACGACAACATAGTCGCGTTGTTGATTTAAAATTTTGGGATAATGGAAAAATTAATCGGACAAATTTTAAACTATTTTCATAAGTATTCACTTAAAAATAACTTATTTAACAATAAATTAAAATTAAGCTACTGAAAATTTGTTCAAAATAATGTTTATTCTTATTTAAAAGTGATTTTTTAATGATCTTCTCTAATGAATTTAGTGAAAATGTGCTTTTATTCATCCATCTAATTTATCTGCATACTTAACAAGAACATGGAGAAATAGTGGAGTGTTTTTTAAATTGATTACTTTTGCATTAAAATCTATTACACAGTATATAATTTGACTTAATTTAATAAAAGAAAGCCTTCAAGTAAAAATTGGTAATTGTTTTTTTTTATGTTTCATCAGTTGTTTATTAGGAAAATAGTACATTCGATTTAATTTCGACCGGACTTATCTACTCGATTTTAAACCCAGTAAAATTATACGATTTCCGGTTTACAGAACACTAAAGTATGTGTATTCGTTTTAAAAACGAAAAATTATTGCGAACTCGCTTTACAGAACATACCCGGGTCTTTTCTTTTCATGCAAAAAAAAAATGCTTAATTTTTTTTCAAGGTGTAGTTTGGTATTTTTTCCCGAAAAATATTTAGCTCTCAGAAAGGGTAGTATGTTTTATTCATAATACCCGTAGTAATGGCGAAAAGGAAAGCACTTTATATTCCTTATACATATTTCTACAGTGTAGATAATTCCCTTTAAAAAATGGGTTTCTTTTTGTGTATTCATAGTGCCACTAGAATCTGAAAATGATTTATAATTTGCTCCGAAGGAATTCAACAAATCAGCTGCCTAGAAAATTTCAACAAGATATGCTACTAACACAAAAATTTGAAGATCGAAACAGATCTTCATATTTTGAATTAATTAGAAATTTGTAACCTTTTCATCTTCTTTAACTTTAGACATGTGTTATAAAGGCATTTAAATGGTTAAAATAGAATTTTTCGGCAAATATTAGTAAAGCTTTTTCCATATCTTACGCACTATTTTATATTAAAATAAGTTAACTTTTGATGCAATACTATTTTTAGTCTCTATCTCCGATCTCAAAAATTAAAATATAACTGCCGTATATTCCTAAAATAAAATTTGGATTGAAGGTATCTTCATTGTATTTTGTATGGAAATTTGTCTAATAAACCTTTTATGAAGAACAAAATTTTTTTATGAATACGGCAGTAAATATTTATATATTTCAACTGTAGACATTATATTTAAATAAATAAAAAAAAAATACTAGACAAAGTTTAAAAAAAATCCCTTATATCCAGTAGAGTGAAAAACTTGAGCAGTAAAACAGTCGAACCGAACCATATATTCGGCCACATGCGAAACTTTTTTAGCATCATATAGCAAAGCGAGAAAATGAGAAAACCAGTTGATGCTTATACTTCTCATTTGTTTAAATGCAGCTTTAACATAATATCTCTAGTTGTTTAATTAGTCTTTCCATTATTCAACGTTAGTCAAAATTCATTACGATTATTTATATATTTTTTTTTATCAGGAGAAAGGCCCCAAAACATGCGATGCATTGTGCTGGAACTATAGGAAAGGGTTAGTTAGAGAAATGACAGGAGGTGAAGCTTAATTATTTATTTTACAGCTCTGCTTTTTTTGCATGTTCTTTGTTTATAGCATTGTTGAAGCTTCGGTTTAGTAGCCTTTTTTTTATCATTATTTTACTTCGCCGGTGCTACACAATACCGACGAAGGAGGGCGTTCTCAAGTGATTTTATTCTAAAACTGTGGTTGAATCCAAGCCTGTTTTGGTTTTGTAGTCAACGTGCAGACTCCTTCAGCCATCGCCACTCTTTGTTATATGGAAAAGAAAGGCTTAGAAAAACAAATTAAATAAATTTAAAATCAAATAATAAAATGTTTGTTGTATAAAGGATAATTTTTAAAGAAGCTATTTGGTTTGTTTTGTTTATATAATGGAAAAATGTGACATATTTTAAAAATATATATTTAAAAAATATATATATAAATTCGATATTAAAACCAGTGTTGCATATTTCACATTTAGGCAGAAGCGTTTGAAATATTTTTGGAACGGTTATTTTATGCAAGTGCTCTCATATAAACAATTCTAGATTCTTATTTTGAAAAGAATTAAAAATAATGGGATAGTCGGTTAGAAACTTAAACATACTTATTTTTGGACTATGAGATTCAAATAATCAATAAGAGGGTTATAATTCAAACTTATTTTTAAAAGACACCGACTATACTTTCGTTAGTAGCCAGGGTATATTGCAAGGTCTTTCATTAAGCGCTTCCCATCTTTAAATTTAAATAAAACAACGTGGGCGTGAGATATGATCGAAATTATTTACTCATTTGAAAGGCCTATTGATGACATTATGTGATGAATATAACATCGTTCAAATATTTACCATCGAAAAGTGAAATTTTCCATGACTCTGGCGTATAAATTAGGCTGAATTTGACGGCTGGCATGGCTTATATTATCTTTGTGGTTTGTGGCTTATTAGCATACACCAGCGACTTTAGAAAACTCCACAAGAAAAAGTCTATGGGGTTAGAATCGCATGATCTCGGTGGCCAGTTCACATCACCTCAAATTGCTGGTTCAAAATATCTTATGTGGCGTGAGCCGTGTGGCGCTTAACACCATTCTGTTGCAATCGCATGTCGTTTGTGTCCAGAATACTCCAATTCAGGTGAAAAGATGTTGGTAATCAGCGCCCGCCGCTGTGCAAGCTTGTTCCGAAACAAATATTGCAATATCCATACCAAACAGTGACTTTTTCGGGATGCATTGGGCGCTCTTGGATCTCATGTGGATTGCTATTGTCCCAAATTCGACAATTTTGTTTGTTCACGTACCCATTACTCCGGAAATGCTCCTTATCGCTGAAGAGGGAACACCCATTTTGATAAAACAATTTTATTATTTGCACGTGTTGTTGCATGCCATATCCGTGCATGGTGATTTGTCAAAACAGACTCAATAAATGACAACTAATTTGACAGATGTAGCTTCAACAATTTGGCCGTTATCAACTGTGAAAGTTCGGAGGTTCCTTTTTTAAAGAAATTTCTATATATTTTTGGTTGCTTATCAATCTAGTTTCAATTATTTTTTGAAGTGTATCATCTCGTCTATTTGCAATGGCTACTGTAAAGTCAAGGTTATAAAAAAAAAAAAATAAATAAATAAATAGAAATTATTGACTGCCTTTTGTTCTTTGGCGTGTATGGTCTGGAGATATTAGTCGATAAAGCAAACATGAGTCTATAAAATTTACTAAAATACAAGAGAAGTAGGCAAACAACAACCTCAGGAAAAACAACTGACAAATGACATTGATGTTAGCAATCATGATTGTTTGTTTAGGATAAAATTATCGAAATATATTAAAAAAAAAAAAAGGAAAAAATTATACTAATACTAAAATGAACAATTTTCAATATCTAATGGTATTTGAGAACACCGGAGGTGAACTGATGTTGTAGGACTAATTTAATGAGGCTGGTGTAGCAGCCTTCTTGTTTTTGAAACTAAAAAAAAAACCATCTGTATTGTTGCACACGAAGTTAAATGTTGATTTTAAAATATTTTCTCCATTGTTGTCTATTTTTGTTGATTTTTAATTACAGCAAATTAATTTCTAATTAATGTTTGAATATTCTGTCTCTCTGTCTCTCTGTCTCTCTGTCTCTCTGTCTGTCTGTCTGTCTGTCATTCCTTAGCTGTCTTTGCGGTAAGAAAATGCTGATTCTTCCCAAACAAACATCTTTTTACTCGTGCAATCGCTCATTTTAAATCTTCATAATTGTCTGGAGTTTTCTGCAATATTATTATTTTGCTTGGTTTATAATCTGTAATCGCATTAATTTGATATTTCTGCCCCATTCCTCGTGCTCATATTTAAATTAAAGTTTAAATTAAATCCAACAGTAGTCGTCTTTTCAGTTTTGTAAATGGAAAAAACTTGGGCTATTTAAAACCGTTAATTAATGATTTTGTCAAACTTGTTTTGCAAGTCGACTTTTTTTTTCTTCTTGTGATTCTTTGCTGCTGTATATTGATATTCAGTTTTTAACTCCCAACAGCAAATACATGGAGGGAAATGAAAACGTTTACAATTAATACCTGTTACGAAGAAGCACTGATTTACAGTTAAAATTTTTAATTTTAATTTTAAAAATCATCGTTAAATATTTTGAAACTGCAGCGTAAAAATTGCATTCTGAATATGAGGAAAGTCTGCGTGCTGCGTCGCCTACGCCTACCTGCTGAAAATCTGCTTAACAAACACGATGCAGTACACAATCTGCAGAGATAAAAACAACACAAAAAACAAACATGTACTACTAACAATATTAGACAATATTATTAACTAGAACACCTGCAATAGATTTGCAAAGAATCATAAATATGGATCGAAGAATATTCTGGCTGGGTTTGCTACTTCTCTTAGAAATTAAATGAGATGTTGAGAAATGTACCATTCCTTTGACTTGCCTTTGAAAAATAATATCTAAACAAAAAGAAAAAAAGGAAAATCTATGAGTGATGGCTTTAAAATAACCAGAACACGCTGCATGTTATCACTTCCAAAAGAAATGCCGCTTGTTATCCTTAACAGGGAGCAATTAACCTTGAACGAAATCTTGTTAACAACGGCCAACAGGTACATCACATGACAGCTGGTATTTTATGACTTGCAATTGTAACAAATACGCCTACCTAGACTACATCTTGTATATCGAAATGTTAGACAGGTGTAATAGGACACCGTAAACTATGCCTGGCGACATTTAGGCCCACAAAATTATTTTTAAATTAAATCAACCTTTAAATTAATCACCCTGGTTAGCTGCTGTTTAAAGGTTTTGTTCTTTGAAATATTGATCCGAAGCGAAGAAATCGTTTATTCATGGCCAATAATGTTAAACTGCAGACCGACTGACCCACCCATTAATCATTGCGTTGCTGTAATTTTATTTTTGTTGCTTGTTAGTTGGTCGGAGAAGAAATGAATTCCCGTTGTGTATTCCCGTTTTAGTTCATGTACTTTTGCTTTTCGTAGCAGAGCTCAGATACGCCCAATTGTTGCACACATTTCATTTTATTGGTAAAATTAAGAAAGAAAGAAATGGGGAGTGCTTCCGGCAATTTTATTATATTGTGTAGCACCGGCGAAGTAAAATAATAATAAAAATGGCTACCAAACCGAAGCTACAACACTGCTATAAACAAAGAACGTGCAAATGTAAAGCTGCAAAATAATTAATTAAGCTTCACCTCCTGTCGTTTCTCGTAGAATCCCTTTCATCTAGTTCCAGCACAATGCTTCGCATGTGTAGAAGTCATCTCCTGAGTGCTGGTCCCAGATAAAAAAAAAATAGTGGATCCGAAAAACCTTGTTGTTCTGTTTGTTACCCGTGACTTTGTTCACGTTCATCATAAGCAGTTAGATAGTTTCGGAGAGGCATAATTTGCCCCTGACCTCCATATTCGACCTATTTTTTTTTTTTTAAATATAAAACGATATATCCATGTCTCGTTGCATACTCCAGCACAGAGGAAACTAATTTTCAGGTGGAACAGCGCGTATGTGTAATAAACTCCCTGCTGAGGGTCTTTCCTGTCGCTTCTGACGTTTCAAAATTCTTACCAATTTTTTTTTATATTTTTTATATTGGACCAGCACTCAGGGGATGATCCCTACATATGACTCAGATATATATCCATATTTTACGGATTCGTGACATCTTTATATAGAAAAATCTCGTGCCACAATGTTTGTCCGGGATAATTTCCGAAACTACTGGAGCGATTTTAATGAAATTTCATACAGATGATATTGGACAATGTTAAATAAAACTTAAAATATACTCTATATTTTATAACGATTTTATTTATCCAGGGGCACTAGGGTTTATATGGGACACTTCCACTGTGGAAGGAGAGCTTGCAATTTGCCCTACATTGAGGGAAAAAATATGAAAGCGGGCAATTTTTATTCATCGGGGGACTACATTCATCTATATGTAAGAAATCGTTCTGTTAGTAACGCGTTATCTCCGGAGCTGTAAGAGCTATCGAACTGAAATTTTCAACACGTTCAACCTTAAGAAGTGGCCAGCAGGGTTGCCATATCTAAAAAAAAAACTTTTTTCTTTTTAACGGATTCTTTTGAAATTTTGTATACGAATTGGATGCCGTATCTAGATATTGAAATGTTTTTTCAGTAAGTTCTCAACAGTGTTGCCAGTTGAGGGAAATGGGAAGTGGACAGCAGGGTTGCCAAATGTGAAAAACATTTTTTTTATCGGATTCTTTTGAAATTTTGTATACAAATTGAATCCCGTATATACTAAAATTTTTTTTCAGTAAATGCACAACAGTATTGCCAGGTACGGGAAATTTTCTTAAATAATTATTTTGAATAACAAACCGAGTTGCATAAAATTTAAAATGTAGGTAGATCAGCGTCTAAAAGGACACGTAATAAATTTTTTTTTAGAAATAGTACCACGAGGGGACGTATGGGGTAATATCTGCCTCTCCTAAGCTATCTAAACGAGTTTATGAAATTGAAAACATGGATATACATACATATCTGAAGCCGAAAATAACTCATACGATATACATATAAAAATAAAACCAGAAGAAGACCTAGGAGGAAATATGTAGATTAATCACCGAAACTATACAACTATCTATATAATTAAAACTTAAATTATGTTCGTTGCTAAGCGCATCACGCCAGAACTGCTGCATCGATTTCCATAATTTTTTCTGTATATTTTGTTTGTTTGAAATATTTTGAGGATGGGAAAGAAAAGTTAGGTGTGGGCGAAGCCGCGAGTAAAATGCTAGTGTTATATAGAAAAGAATTGCTGTTCGTTAATCTGGCTTAAGCTCCTGACGGGCTGGGGCGATTTGTTTAATTTTAATATTGAAATATTCGTGGGAGTGTCAAGAAAGGTTAAAACCTTCGGAAAAATAGCAAATTAAATTAAAAATTGTTTATCGCATTAAATTTTTTTTATGTTTTCCACTACGAAGTGTACGGAGGGTTCGTTAGTCAATTAATAAAAATACAAATTTCATTGATTTGTAACTGAAAAAGTGGCGATGGCTGAAGTAGCCTTCACGTTGACTACAAAACCAAAACAAAAGTCCTGCATTCGACACCCTTTCCCCCTTGTTTTAGTGAAAGTCATAAAAAATTTCGTATTTTTTATGTGCATTATTGTGGCTTTGTGCCAGTTGTTGTGGGAAGGTATCAGTGGCGAAGGCAGAGTCACTGGGCACTGAACAGTACCGGCTTCAACTGTAAGCAATCCACAGGCACAACAGAGCGCCGGTATTGTGTAGCATTAACGAAATAAAATAATTATTAAAAACGGCTGCTAAAATAAAGCTTCAAAATTTTAATACGTCTCCTTGACATCAGACATCAGCCGCTGCAGCGCTGCTCTGAACAAACAAAAAACATACAAAAGCAGCGTTGTATTATAGTGAAGCTTCACCTGACATTTCTCTAACTACTTCTTTCCTCTTGTTCCAGCTCTATGCTTTGCATGTGTAGGGGTCATCTCCTGAGTGCTGGTCCAAGATAAAAAAAAAAAATAGAACAAGTTGCTGTTTACAATTTTCCAAATATTTTAAATGAAAACGCTGCATTTTATTTCTTTAAACAATTTCCATATATTTTATATCGTTTTTTTTTTTTTGTAATTTATTTTATTGTCTTTTGTTAATTTTTCTGTTTTTTTTTTTTATATCGGTGAACAATCTTTGCTTTTTATTAATATTTATAGGACTATAATTTCGAAATAGAATTAAATTAATACTACCTAGAAACTAGAATACAAAACAATAAATTAAATATTTTAATAAAAAAAGCAGTATTTTATTGCTTAAATAGACATTAAATTTATGTACAAAGAATAATAAAAATAAAAATAAAAAATTAAAAGAAAACTTTGCTTCTTGTCCATCATATTGTATGTATTTAAAACTTATAAACATAATCAGTCACTATTTAGCAGGGTAAATACTTATTATTTTTTTTAATTACTGTTTACTTTTCTTCCAGTGTATATATGTATTTAAGTGTTTATAAGGCAAATAAAAAAAAATATGGCTGTTTTGCATCAGTTTCATTAAGAGAGGTGGTTTTCATTTGCATTTCTTAAGTACCTACTAAATCTTCTTCTTATTTTCTTGCATTTCACGTTAAATTATTTACAAAAGCAATTAATTTCTTGTTAGTTAATCAGATTTATGAATTATTTAATTACTGACTGGGAGGACGTATGCTGGTGTGTATGTATGTACTTATGTAAATATTTATTGTTGTTCGCTTGTAACTTACACAGCTAATCTTTATTTATATACTATATATTTATTTTTAATTTTAATTTTAATATACAGGACGTAGTTAAGTTAACGATTTACTTAAAATTTAATATTATATCACATTTTTTAATTTATAATTTAGCCAGAAATCGAAAAGTGTTTCAGTTTCGAACTAAAGTTTCTTAATTAGTTTTTTCGACTTTCAGTTTGTTAGAGTGTGTCTGTGTGTGTGTGTGTGTGTGTGTGTGGGCACCTTTCTAACTTTCAAGAGTCTTGCTTTGTCTACTTGAATGAAGCATTTTTACACATTTCAGTTGGAATGTTTTTTTTTTTTTGTTTTTGTTTTTGTTTCAGTTCGTCTATTTTTGTATATTTTTTATTTTTTGCAAAAATTTTATTTATTTTTTTTATTGCCGAGGACAAACGACGAGAGACATTGAAAATAAGAAGGGGAAGAAACATGTAGAAGAAAGTCTTTTCGGTTTTATTGGTTTGTAATGAAATAAATAATGAATGTACACTAAATTTTGCCTTTCTTTTGGTTTTGTTGCATGTCGGTGTGCTTGGTTGGTAGTGCAACAAATGTAGCAATTTGTTAGGTAAAAATTTCTACTGCTGCTGCTGCTGCTGACATACAAGCAAAAAGAAGGAAGTAATGAAATAAACTTATTGCTGTTTGGTTTTTTGTTTTGTATTTTGCCTTTTTGCTGTCTGTTGCTCTTTATGTCGACTCCGTTTACAAAATATGCACTCACATAGACTTGCACTAATAAATATTTGCCGGTTATAAAAACGAAAAATGTTGCATAGCGCTGTTTGTCCCCAATTTTTTGCTGCATATTGTTTTTTTTTTTTTTTTAATATTGGGTGAAAAATATATATAAAAAAAATACCAAAAAAGCAAAAACGCAAACAAAAAAAAAGAAATATGTAAAGAAATACAAATTCAACATCATTGTCCATTTAATGATCGCCAAGACGTCAGGTTTTGCTGTTCCTCTTGAATTAGCTTCAACTGTCTGGTCTGGCCTGGTCTGGTCGTTTTACATTTACTCACTCACTAGTATAAGAATGTCTGCTTAACCCTCGATGTTTCTGGTCTGGCCAAAAGACAGAGCAAAGCAAAACTAAAGTACAAACAAAAAGAAAAACGGCAAGAAGCAGTGACGTGCAATTTAACGTGTTTGTTGCTGCAAAATATGCATAATGTCTACTAGGCTGTGGTGTACCTTTGCCGGTTTCTTTTCTCTCTCTTATTTTGTTTTGCTGCTATTTTGTCCGTCTATCACTTTTTGCATCTTAAATGAATTGCTTGTTTTGCGTTGTTGCATGCAACATAAATTTTCTGAGTCATTACGGGGTAGAAAAGGAAACTCAGTCACAGCAAAAACAGCAACAACATTGTTAACAAATATAATGTTGACTCTGGAAGTCATTTTAACTGTTTAATAAAAATAAAAATAACAAAAAAAAAAAAACGAGCAGCGAGTAAGGAAAGCTGGGCAACTGCAAACAAACGCGTTTCACACATACATATGTATGTATGTATGCGAATATGAGAAAAGCGCAACAAGCTTTTGCAGCGAATAATAATGGTGCGGCAGTGGCGGCTTTTGCTGCTCATTTGCATCTTGGCTCGTTTGCTACGCTTGTTGGCATTGCCATTGTGCCAAAAGGTTCTTTATGACTATAATTTCTTATTTCTGCTGTTGTTGTTTTTTTGTTGTTGTGCTGTTTTGCTGTTGCCTTATTTTCAAGTCTTCTTCATTACTTCCATAATTTGTGTAGCTTGTTTGTTGCAGTTGCTGCCTGCAATGGTTTTGTCTGTCAGTTGCCAGTCTGACAGTTGGGCTGTCAGTTTGTCCACCTCATAGTTTGTTGTTGCTCATTGTAATACGTTTTCCGATTCCCATTATCGCGTTCTCTTCAATGTTGGCTTTTGTTGAATGAAAAGCTCAAAAAATCCAGGCAAATCATAAAAACGTGAAGTATAATAAAAATCGTTTGCCTTTAACGAGCTACAAATTCAGAATGGTCATTTAAAATGATTGACTGTGACCATAAGAACAATAACAGCAGCAGCAGCAACAGCAGCAAAATAGTAACTTAATGCAACAATAAACAATGAGTTGAATGAATCAATGTGAGTTGAGAGACGAAAAATTTATTAATTTTTAGAAAGGTTTTTCACTGACCGTGGACTTTACGTGGAATGACATGATTTTCCTTCTTATTTTCTAACTCGAAGAACATTTGTCCTATTTCTTGCATTTGCAAATACCAAATAACACACTCACTTACTTCAAATATGCACAGCTACAGTCCGTCCAGAATTGGAGGAGGGGTTTCCCCCTACTGAGGATTGCGTCGTTGTAGCAGTTCTGGGGCTGGGGCAAGGTGGCAGCGGCAGACTCTGGTGTTGTATGCTGCTACTTTGGTTAGTTGGTGGCAAAGGTAGAGGCATTGGTTGTTGCTGTTGTTGAGTTTGCCCCTGTTGGCAGCTTGGCACCATCAGCATAGTGGATTGTTGTTGAGCATTTGCATTGTTTCGGTTGTGATTCTGACGTGAACCGTTGATATTGTGATGCATTTGAGAGCGAAAACTGGCGTGCTGTAAATGATGTTGTTGCAGCTGAGCCTGAGGATGCATGTGATGTAGATGATGTGTCTGCATGTGATGATGATGGGGCGCCATTGGCATATGGACGCCCACTCCGGTGCAATGGCCAGGCACACCATGTGGTCTTCTTTGGTTGTTGGGCACATCGGGTAAAGCAAATCGTAGCTTTTCCCAAAACAGTTTATCACCCCATTGTAAATAGGCGTTGGTTTTTAAATACAATCTTAGGTCAGGATCTAAGTCCTTCTGAGGCACTTCTCCCAACACAATGACAATTAGACGTCTTCTGCGATCGCGCAGCACCGATTGATGAGCTGATTTGAACTCGAAACGACACCATTCGGACTTTATAAAGTTCTCCGACAAAATCATTATGGTCCTTCTGGACGTATCAATGGCTTGAACAATGGATTCGGCCATGTAGCCGCCAACTGGAAAGTCGCGATTTTGCAGGCATAACTTATAACGAGTGTCACTTTGTTCGAGCAAGGGGGCCAATTCTTCCGTTACGAACGCTTCATCCTTAGAACTGTACGAAATAAAAGCATCAAACAACTTTTCGCGTTCATTTTTATCCAGGTCTTTGTGTCCATTGTAAAACAGTCGTACACCGAAACGTGAATGACACCAAACTCGCATTTCCTGTCGGAATATGAAGATCAGCATGGTACAAATAATGACAAAGACAAAACCCGTCAGTATGGCCACCAAAATTGGTACGTAATCGTGTATGGGAGGTTGAGACAAAATCATTTTGGTAGAAGTCATATTGCCATTGATAATAATGTTATCATTGATGTCACCACTGTGAAAACCACCATTGGAACCAGTGATGGCCAGTAAATGTTGCTGCGATACACCACCACAGACCAGGTATCTTATATTACCTTCTTTAACAACCTCTGGACTGAGGTACAAGGAGAACTGTTCGCTAGGTTGTTGCGTGAGAGCGGATGCATTAATGCCTACGGTGCCATTGCTGCCCAATAGAGCGGAGCATCTTAATTTCAATTTGTCCTGCACTGAGTCATGACGGTTTACGTAATCACGGAACTTGTCAACAAAAGCACAATTACAAGTCCACGGATTGCTGGCTACACGTAATTCGTTGAGATAGGGAGGCAAGAAGTTCCACACCGCATATTCCGTAATGAGATTGTGATCGAGACGCAATATTTTCAAATGGTACAAATGCGTAAATGTCAACGAGTCTATTACGGATATGACATTGTGCTGTAGATAGAGTTCTTGCAAGTTATCGAGGCCTTGGAATTCATTGCCGTTCAATTGATGCAAGTTGTTGTGGTTTAACTGCAGCACCTCCAACTCCAATAAACCGTAGAAGGTGCGATTGTGCACAATTTCAATGCGCGAGTGATTCAAATGCAAAACCTTCAAACGTTTGCGACCAATAAATGCGTGACTGGATATTTCGTTGAAGTTGTTGCCATCCAAATACAACTGCGTGGAATCCATGGGAATGTGAGAAGGCAATTCACGATCGTAAGCAGAACGCGAGCAGTCAACAACATTTGAAGTCCACGACTGGTCGTGGTAGCAAGCACATCTGTCCGGACATTCCATTTTGCAATCGCAGGCATAGAAATCACAGCAGTGGCATAAAGCAAAGCAGTGAGTTTCGTACTTGCACAAAAAATCACTGGATTTAGTTTCGATGAGAGGCACATGTGTCTTGCCGCGTGCGTACGATAATTTGCAGTAGATCTGATCCAAATCCATGAGTTTAGGCTGGGTGCGTGCCTCAGTGTTCACCTTCTGCAGCCAATCAAGATTGCAGTCGCACTGGAATGGATTGTGGCCAATATAGAATTCAGGTATGTCGCGATCATCTGGGATAGGTGATAGCCTTAGGGCATTGGGTTCCAGAGTAGTGAGTTTGTTGCGTATTAGGTCCACTCGCGTAAGGTTAGGCTTTTTGAAAAATGTGTAGGGCTGGATTTTGTTGATTAAGTTGTCATTCAAATACAGCACCTCAATACTGTTGGGGATAGAGCCGGCAGTTATTTCGCTCAGCAAGTTTGAACTGGCATCAAAAGTGGTTAGACCCAATTCATTCTCAATTTCAAAATAATTGCCCAATTGAGTGATACGATTGGCACGCACATCCAGCCATTTCAGGCCAGTCGGTATATGTGAATAATCAAATTTCTCCAGGCGATTGTCCGACATATTGAGCCATACCAAGTTCGGCAACTCGGTGAAAAGTCCAGCGATGTTCTTCAAATGATTGCTGTCCAAACGTATCGCTTGCAGATGTGTGTTGCGATGCAAAGCACCAGCTTCAATGCCCTTTATTTTGTTGCCCGACAAATTCAATATTTGCAGTGACGTCATGCGGTCAAACACTCCTCGTCTGATATAGTCTATGGAATTTTCGGTGAGACGCAAACCGAAGAGGTTTTCCATTACTGTTATGGAAGTGTTTTCAATGCTGGTGACTAAATTTTCACCCATATCCAGAGTCTTCAATAGTGGCACGTGTGACAGAGCATCGGGTATGTTTTGCAATTTGTTGCCATTTAAATGTAAATCTTCTATGCTGGAACAGTTTTTGAAGGCTTGCGTGTCAATTTTTGAAATGCGATTGTAGTCTATGCTGAGCGCTAAAATGCCATACAAACCGCGGAATGTATTTTGACCAACGGTGGAGATGCGGTTGTACGACAGTACCAGTGTGTGCAAGTTTGTGAGGTCTGTAAATACGCCATCTGGTATGTGATCAATGTAGTTTTCCTCCAATTTTAGAATTTGCAGACTAGACAGAGAACGAAATATGTTGGCCTCCAATTTGCTAATTTTATTGGCGGATAGATCGAGCAACACCAAACGTTTGAGGCCAACGAATGTAGCAGAATTGACCCACTGCGAGTTTAGTTCGTTTGCTGAAAGGTCCAATACAAGTAGATCGGACAATTCACTAAAGAGTCCAGGAGCCAAAACATTAATACTGTTATTTTTCAAGTAGATTTCCTTAACAAATTTTGCTTCCGCAAAAAGCTCTGGCGGCAATGATGTTAAACGATTTTCCGACAGATCTGCCACTTGTAGAGAAACCAAACCTTCAAAAGCGCGATCGGCAATAAAATTCATACCGTTGCGAGCCAAATTCAAGTTGGTTAAACGACCCAAACCGGATAATATGGCCGAGGGAAGATTTGCGATTTTGTTGTGACTTAAATCGATACTGTTTAGAGAAGTACCGCAAATGCGCGATTTGCGAGTGCTGAGTGAAGCACTGAAGTGAAAATTGCCGATGTCTTGAACTTCGTTGTGCGAGATATTTAAGTGCTTGAGTACTTTTAGGGGGCAAATCATGCCATCCGGTATAAGCCAAATATTATTAAGACTAACATCCAAGCGATCGAGTTGACGAAACTCACTAAAGCTGGAGGGGGAAATGTCCAGAGACATTGTTGACCAGTCTCCATTGTGAGTGCGTATGGTGAGATTGCGCAGATCTTGTAGGCCGCGAAATGAGCCATCCGTTAGATTACCAAGTTTGCAATACTCAATGGTTAGAGCACGCAATTCCACCAACGAACGAAAACTGTCCGGACTCAGGCTACTTTGAAAGAACAATGCATCGTTACATTCTAGTCGCAGGCGAATGGTGTTTTGTGGTTGTATGACACTGAAATTTGTATTTTCTAGTTCTGAATTAATTGTGCGCAAATGACACACCAGCGTTATATCGTTTTCATTTGAACCCGACCAACGACACTCATCGGGCGCCTGATACAGCACCGTCTTGCTTAAAGCCGCACCGAGCACCGGAATAATGAAAGAGATTAGCACTGATAAGATGGTTTTCGTTACAAGTGCCATCTTTTTGCACTTTTCTTATTCTAAATTTGTGATTTTTTTTTTTTAATTTTTCCGATTATTTTATAGACTTTTTTCTTTGGGAGCGAAATCAAATTTCTGGTTAATTATTTTGCTGACTATGACTTCAGTTTGTTTAAATTCTTCATTTTTTGTTTTTTTCACAATTGCACTGAATTTTGCTTCAAGTGATCGAGTGACGTTAATAAAACACTTTTCCTTATTTATTATTTAGAACGTTCATTATTTATTTGTTGTTTTCCTTTTGATGACTTTATTCAAAAAAAGCAAACAAAAACGTAAACCGTAACCGTAATCCAAAGTGCAGAAATCATCGAACGCAACGTATAAACTTAGAATATGAGTTGGGTTATTCGTTTTCTTATTTTTTATTATTATTAATTAAGTAGATCTTTTTTCAAAATAAATAATTTATAATTCGTAGATAGACAAACAAACAAAAAATATTCCGACCTATTTTTGATAGTTGCGATCTACTCGATATCTTCTCATTAACTGATTTCTCAAAATGTTGCCATCAGCCCTCTAAGGAATTTTGTGATTAAAAAATGTTTCTTTTCGAGTGGGATTCAACATACAGAGATCGCTGGGAGAGCACTCGCACAATAAAATTGAGTGTTTTTTTTTGTTCTTCTGCTGTGCTGTTGAGCACTCATTGAACATGCATGGGTTCTTTGTTTTTTTATTTATTTTATTGTTGTATGATTTGGCCATTCAAACCGACAGCCGTGTACATGGGATTCAAACACAGATGTAAATGTGAATACACGTACAGGGAGTTTATGAAGAATTCAAAGTGGTGGTAAAAGTATGTTGGCTGACTGCCGGACTGCCTTGTTAAGCAAGATTTTTATGCGAACAACAACAACAAAAACTAAAATTTCAAACCTTTTGGTGCATCAAGGCATTGACACCCGTAAGACCGGTTTGTTTAGTTTATCATAGTTTTGAGTAATATTTGGCAGAGAGGCAAAACACAGAGTCCAAAATAACTGAGAAGTGGGATCAAAGATAGAAATTGTTCTCTTTTTTTTTCTTAATAATATGAGGGGGCAGCAGTGATGTTAAGCCATACATTATTGACTGTGAGCATACACATTAATTTCTGTTTACAGGCGTAATAATAATTCAGTACGTTAAATTTTATTCGAAGATAGACAGCGACGTCTTCTATTTAGATTTTACTACTCGACCTTATTTTAAAGAGAATTTGATAAAATATCAACTTCTGTAATTTTCAGGAGAAAAAGTTGTAAATTAAAATTGAATGTATTAAAAAGGATGAAAATTACAGGAAAAACAGTGTCGTCCACTTAAAACAAAAATTAAGTTTTTAGGAATAATAAGTCATTGTAGCGCCTGAACTCATTAATAAACGATTTAAAAGAGTGAATGAGCGGCAAGATGAAGTCTTTACTTGGAATTTTTATTGCTGACCGCAGTTTGACTTCCGGTATTGCTTTCGTCTTCACTAAATTTGGCCTATAGGTAGCAAAAAATAAAGTTAACATCACTGGGAGGCTTAAACAGTTGTCTTATAAGTGTACTCACTTTCTGTGCTCTTCACAAATAACATATCCAGCCTCTTCCATAATAAAAATTCTAATTTTATACGGGGTTTATAAGCATCAAATTCCTATACCACCTTTCCTGCTAATTAACCAAAAAACTTTATTAAAAATCGTTAATTGTAAATTTTATCCAAGATCTTCCAACGTCTATCATAAACTCACAGACTCTTGTGCACCATTGAGTTTAGCCAATACACAAATGGGGAGAATTGAGTGAAATATGTTCTAAATGGTGTCAGTATAGCCAGATTATTTCATATGAAATGGGAAACAAGAGAAAAATTACGTATGTGTAATCATCGTAATATAAAGAAATATTCGCTGAAAGCTGTCACACGTGTCATTTTAATGAACCAGAATTTATAACTGAAAAAATTTAATTTTATAAGAAAATCGGAATAATTAGACAATTAATACCTAGAGAGCCATTTAACTAACATAACATCTTCTTGTTAAATTGTTGTAGAAATTTGCCTTTTTATTTATTGTTCAATTATAGGCAAACACTGTGATGACGTACACTAAAGAAGAGCAGAAAATAGTTTTTTATACACTTATGTTTACACCTATCGTGTTTAACATCCCAAACGTGTTTTACTGCTAAACAAGTCGATTTGATCATGTTTTACCAGTACGATGACTTGTTTCGTTAATTAACCTATTTTCATTTTAAACATCTCGTTAAACACGAAAATTTGATTGAACATACCCTATAAAAATAATTGTGTAGCACCGGCCATTCAGAAATTTACAGAAATAACCGCAATTGCAATAAAAAATTTATAAAAAAAATTTTAAAAAATACTGGTTTAAAGTGAAAATGCAAAAAAACATAAAAAAAGAACAGAAGCCATGGTCGGAAAAAGATAAGGTGCTTCTTACTGAAGTGTGATTTAAGATATACAAATAGCTTTTCTTTGTGTCACAATACGCCAGCTGATGAAATGTCATCTTAAACATTGCAAATGCAATGTGAACGACTATGTTTAAGTTTTTGAACAATGCGCCTAAACACATAAGCCAGAAGCTCAATTGTCTTCCCAAATAATATCTGATATTGTCGTGTTCCTTCCTCTTTCCTTGTAACAAAATTCTCGACGTCAGAACTTAGCTGTGACAAAAAAAAAATTAATTAGCTATTTAAATGTTGGAACTCGTTACCACGCAACTAAAGAGAATTCCACTTTTCACACAATTCATTCATTCATTTGAATATTTTTCTTTCTCTGTTGAATTGATATATTGTACAAATTTAATTTTATGAATAATTCTCATTATTATTTTAATTATATTAAGATTATCACGCTTAAGGTAAATTTTTTTAAAGGAAATTTTAATATTCTTTTTATATCAATATTTTGCCAATATCATTGATTGGAAAATTAGGAAATTGTATTTTTTTCCTTTTGATTATAAAAATATTTAAAAATTTTAAATAAAATATATCAATAATATTGGCGAATTATTGATATAAATAGAATAAATATATTAAATTAAAAAAAATTTACCTTAAGCTTGATTATCTTAATATAATTAATAAAAAAGAGGTCGAATAAAAATTAATAATAAAAATAATGTAGATGAAAAGAAAAATAGAAATACGAGTATGTTTGTGTAATAAAAAAAAGAAAACTCATGGATTGTTATAATTTTGTTTATATATTTTTGGTTTTGCGTGCGTTATTCAAACTTTAATTCTCGATTGATTAATTAAATTTTTAACATAAGAATCTTCAATTTGTATTCAATTTTTGAGTTTGCTTTTATAAAAAATACTTTATGAAAATATCATAAAGTATGTAATAATACATTTCATATATTTTTTTTTTCGGGAAAAAACACAATTTTGAATTGAATTTATTGCAATTCATAAATTAAAGTTTTTTTTTTAATTTGTTGCTTCCTGCATATGGACAAAAATTTTATACTTTTAGTCCACCAACTATTTATGGCTCTAAGGGCTGGTTGGTTATACTGAATAAAAAAAAACAAAGTTTTAATTAAAAATTTTTTAATATCAATTAATTCGATTTTTACCTGCAGAAAAATTAATACATAGTATCAATTAAAATATTATTGTTGACTTTAAAGACTTAATTTTCATAAAACATTATAATAATAGTAATGAATAAAGGAACAATTTAATTAAATCTTCTAAAACTTTCAATAGGAAAAAAATATTTGAATTGAATTCGTATGCTTATTGGATATTAATTTATATTTGTCTAAAGGGTGTTGCAGATATGAAATAATTAATTAAAAATTAGCAGTTATTTTGTGTCTCTCATAGCAAAATAAATTTATAATTTATTTATTGAGCCCAAAAATCAATTAAAAATTTAATAAATTCAATTAAAAAAATATATTATTCTAATTAAAGGTGTGAATTAATAATAAAAAAAATAATTTTTTTCTTTGTAATTTAATAAATACATAAATAACGTCTGTGAAAGTGAAGATATCAATAATTTATTTTCTAAAAAAAAATTAATTTCTTGTATGTTTGGGGATTTTAATTAAAAATATGTCATAGTTTTTATCTTGCCCTATGTGTAATTTAGAATTTTGCTTGTGGCATCACTGCAAAAACCTGTTTCTCAATTGAGTCCTAACTGTAATTGAGTGAAAATTTAGCATAATTTTCTCTTAAATAATCTCTTAGTTAATGAAATTATACTCTTTTTGTCACTTTCGCAGAGCATAACTCCACTTGGTAAAAACTTGTACATTTTCATCGAAATGCATTGATTTTTTGTCGGACCAGTTGCAACATAATTTTCTTGTATATTTCGTAAATATAGCAAAGAAATATGTACGTAAATGTAGTTAATGAAATGAAATGGAAGAGTTAAATGAAAAAGCAACTATCCCACAGTCAAGCTCTAAGGCAAATTCAATGGTGTTTTCTTAAAAAAAAAAATTACTCTAAAATGCTTTTAATTGGCGGTAGTAAATTTGTTTTTTGTGAAAATTTAGAAAAAAAAACCACGTCCAATTAAAAGTTTTCGAATGAATTCTTCAATTTAAATGTTTGACATACTATTTGTTTTTTATTAATAAAGTTGCTTTTAATAAAGTCTTGAAGTCGTCGTTGGTTGGTTGGTTGGTTGCATTTCTCTGTTTGTTCTGTTGGCATCGTGTAGAGTAAACTTGTGTTTGGTGTGGCTACTGTTGCTTGTCTACGGTGCAGAATTCCATTCCAAGCAATTTCCAATAGTTCCCCATAGTCGGTGAATAGAGGAATCACAAGGAATTTATTTTATTTCTATACGGTTTGTTTATTTTCATGCTTCATTGATAAATTTATTTTATGATGTACCAAAAATTGTATCTCTATTTACTGCAGCATAATACAAACATACTGACATGTTTCTCTCTGTTTTTGGTTTTTTTTTTTTTTTTAATTTAATGTTACAAAATTTCATTTCGTAACGTAATGCTATCAGAAATTATTTATTTAACGACAGGTGATGTTGTGAAACATACGACTACAATCCAGCTTAATAGAAAGCAAACCTGGTTATGAAACAGAAATAAAAAATTGTGAAAAATATGAGGAAATATAAAAATGAAAATAGAAATGAAAATGAAAATTCACAAAAAGTGCATTCAAGTTGAAATGATTTTCAGTGAGAATGCAAGGAAAACATGGAGCTGCAGGTAGTTGTTAGTCTTTCATACACTTTATTGATGGTATGTGTTTGTTTTTTGCAATTGCTGGCATTGTAAATATGTACAATTTTCAGTTTCTTATGTTATCGGGCTAATCCATCTGGGGAAACAGAGTATTGTTTCCTATTCTTCTTTTGTTTCTATTAAGGAAGTTACAAATCTCTTGAGAGCATTTTTATTCTTAATTTTAATTTTTTTTCATATAACCCACATGTCATATCATCTCGAGTTACAACAGAGTTCTTGTAACAATAACGAAATAGAAAATTTTGTATTTAATCCCTTAAATAAATGAGAAAAGAAACCAACAATTGCGTTATTGTTGCAACATTAAACCTGTGATTGGATCACCAGGTGGATAACGACTTCATTTCAATACAGTTTTTGCAAAATTGTATTTAATTGTTTGCGCAAAACTTTTGTTAGTTCTGCTGCAAGCCATTATGCATGAATTTATCAGTTATTTAGCCATAAATCTAAAACATGAAATTTGAATCACACATTTGCAGTCATCAGTGTTCTGTTTCGCAACGCAAAAGAACGACTTTCTTGGGAATTACGACGTTTCTTTATTTCTTTCTCCTTCTTATTATTCTTGTCTTTGCATAACTTCACAATGAATGACAAGTACTTTGCTTTAGCTCAGCAGCAATAAATTACAATGACGAACTGCAACACTGAATATATTGTGTATCACTAGACAAGACGTGCAATGTTACAGGTCTTTGTCACAAATTAATTGCACACAAATGTTTCATAATTAATTTTCCTCTATCAACAATTTATTCACCCTCGTTTTTTTTTTTGTTTCACTGAAATATAAAATTATCACGAAATGATTATTCACTTATATAAATGACCCAGTTTGCTAATCTTCACTTGCGAAATGTTATTTACAAGAAAACAGAACACCACCACACACCATTAACTAAATGAACAATTTCAATATTAATTATTGGTTTGTATTTTCATTTCTTTTTTAATTTTTATTTTTATTTTCCTCTGCATTTTTTTTTATTTCTCTGTTATCAGTCATATTGTTTTTACAATTTGTAATTAATTTTTATTTCAGTCGAATATTTTGATACGTCTTCATATCTAAATTGTGTGCAAAATAGAATCGTATTTTCGTATTAAATTTTTAATGCGTTCAAATGATTGTGATATTCTGAGAGTTATTTTAATAAAATATATTTTATGCATATTGGATTATCACAAATACTTATAGATTTGCATATTCCACATATGAATGAGCACAATATTTAATATGATAGCGTCACCTTACAGCTTTTTAAAAAGCTGTTTTAAAGCTCTTTCATGCTGTTTCATGCTGTTGCAAAATCAATATTTAAATGCAGAGTGCTGGCTACTTAAAAAGTATTTAAATATTCTAGATGAAAATGAAAATCGACATTTAAATATGAATTGATATTTAAATAGAATTGGTGAAATAGGCTCTAAATATCCTAGAACTCAAATATATTTCATATATTTATCATTTGCAATGTCTTTTTTAAACGGAAATTCTTCAGTTGTTTAATTGTTTTGCCAACGATCTCAATGCGACCATGAAAATCAATTCTAGCGTTTCTATTTATTGTTGTTTTTATTTTGCTGGTAACATAACTTGTATTTGAACGCCTATACCACTTCTGTTATGCTTACCTAGATGGATAGTAAATTTCTACACTATTCTTCGTTTTCCAACTTCATAGCTCGATCCTATTTGAGTTGTCATTACCAGTGTGACCACAACTGAAAATAAATGCTTCAATTACTCTCTGCATGCATGCATCAGGTGAACTTCAAATCACTCCAAGGCTTAGAGTTTACGCATACCATTTTATCTACGGTATAAATTAAAAATATTATTCAATTAATTATAATTATTCAACATGGCTCTCGCACATACTCGCTCAAGAAATGTTTATTTATTTAATTAATTTTTTTTTTCAAGTAAAATTTAAACTCGAAAGTCGATCAAGTTCAAAATTTAATCACCCTTCGTTTGACTTCGCTAAAATCAACAAATTCTTTGGAGAAATTGCGAAAATAAATATTTATGATATTTAACGATTTAAAAAAATATGCCTCAAATTTCACCGAAATTTATAAAATGGTTCAGGAGATATCGTTATGAAATATTTTGCGATAAAAATTTTTGTCTTTAATTGTTCTATTATTTCTTATCAAATCGATTTTCAATACGCATTTGGGTTACGCTAATAATTCTCATATTCTTTTTTTGTTTTTTTTGTTCGTCCCATTTCTTTGCAAAATACCAACCAAGCATTTAATAGTTGCTTGGAATGGGTAGAGCACAACACTGATGTTTTAGGGGAGATGATATGACTCTCCAGATGTTTACAGGCAGGGCAGTTCCGGTTAATCAAGTCTGTGCAATAAATTAACTAATTGGTCGAACAATTTAATTTCCAATATAAATATAATTTTTTATATTTGATATTTTTATATTATGTATATATTATTTTTTATATATACTATTTTTATATTCTTGTGAAACTTAAAATTTTGACCTTTTTTTTAAAACGTTTCGGAAGATTGTTACCAATAAATTCCCCTTCAACCAACTACTATCTGGCGTCGAAATGTTACAACCAGTAAAAGAATTTTCTGTTGTTCCTAAATTATCAGCCTTCTACATACAGCATTTATTACGTTTGAAATTTTTTCCTATGTAGATTAAAAAAGAAAATTTTGCAAACGTTTTGACGTAAAAAAAAGTTTCATTTCATTTCAAAAAAAATGCTAAAATGGTCACACTGTTCGCAACCACTTGTATGTATGTACATACTTATTGATAAAACTAAGAGTATTTTGGTCTAATCATCTATACTGCATCATCTTGACTGTATACTCCGCTCAGTGCTGAATTGTGTGGTATTGAATCTTCTTTTATGTTGTGTTCAATCGACTGACTAGACCGATCGTTTATTTGTTCGCCAGCCCCGCTATTTTGTTTGCCATGCCTGATGAAGTTTTTAACGCCGCCGCGCCTTCGCCTCGTTGCTCACAATAATATTTATTTTCATGTTGTTAAACATGTTTCATTTCCCATTATAATTGCATCGGAGCAAAGCGTCAATATATGAGTGGGCTTTTTCATTTCTTTCAATACTATTTTTCTTTCTTTCATCACATTTTATGTTTGTTTGTTTGTTTGTTTGTTTGTTTTTTCTACTGTATTTGATTTAATAAAAATTACCAGTGGTTGTTTGCTAGAAAAAAAATTAATTATGTATTAAAACATTTATTTCAATTGTGATATTTAGTTGAGCGGTGGTTTTATTGTAATTGGTGAATAGAATTATGTACTGTAAATGGGCTATGCACTATTTGGCTATTAGAAAAAAAAATTTATTTTTCGCAAGTAGGGGTTTTATTTTTCAATATAATATCCTTTTAGATCAATACATTCAGTGCAACGTTTTTGCAATTTTTTTATTTCTCTCCCAAATAAAAGGTTTTCTCAAGGTCCTCAAAATAGGCGTTTGTTTCCGTTATAACCCTTACATTCGAGCCGAATCGCTTACCACCCAGTCATTTCTTCAGGTTTGAAACGAGAAAATTCCAGTTGGTCCATGGGGGTTCAAAATCTACAGACTATGCTGGATGGAGTAGCACTTCGTACCCTAATTTATGTATTTTGGCCATACTGACTACAGACGTGTGTACTCGTGTATTGTCTTGATAGAACAGCATTCTTTTTTGCCAAGTGTGATGGGTTTTCCTTTAAATCAATATCGAATCTGTGTAAAAGTTCTGAATAATATTGGCCGGTGATCTACCCTTCTCTAGGTAATCTGTGGCCCACTTTGACGTTCACACTGTGTTGTTTGTCTGAGGAATTGTGATAGTTTTTCACTTTGTCTACGGTTATATAACGGCGTAAAAAACTCGTCCGGTTTGCGATTGAACATCACACTTGAAGGTCGGCGAGTTCATGTTCCGGGTTCATTCTCAGCGATTAAACTATCGATTAACTAAGGATGAAGGAAGAATGCAGACCTTTAAAAGTTCAGGATTTTGTTCCATTAATTGAGCGAGCGTTTTTTCAGTTGTTTGCTACTCCTTCAGACCCGCATATATAATACAACAAAATAAATTAAAAATTTACGTGTACTGAGCTAGAGTAATAAAAAAATTACGAAAATATTCACCCATGTCGTGAATAGAAAATTCTTCCTTTATTTATATTTTTTAATAAATATAATTTGTTTTATATCCAGATCAGCTATTATAGGGGAAACAAATATAAATAATAAATAAAATGGAAACCAACGGACCAATTGAATGTGTGTTTTGCAAAAGTATACAAAGATATCGCGTCCCAATTTTAGAGTTCTCTTAAGGATTGACGTAATGTGAATCATAGTTCCAAGTCCAAGCATTTTGTTTCAATTTCAAGAGCACTCTTATTGCTATTTATTTAAATTTTTTTAATTGTAATAATAAGTGTGAACTTATGTTAATTCTTGTATTCAGGTATTTTTGTTGTTCAAAAGCAATGCTTTTTATGCGGGTGACGAATTAACTGACTCCTGAAAAAACAATTTTAAAAACATCTAAACCCACAAATTTTTATTTCTGTTTTAATAGTTAAATTCGTTTGCTGTTTAATTAATTTGTATGTTTTTGAAATCTTCTTCCCTTTTCTACATTCACTGAAAATGATAACGGGAAAAAATTCCACGTGAAATTCATGATACAAATTTTCACAGCGAGTGTAATGAAAATTTTACGTGAACAGAAATTTCACTTCTTATTCGCGATAAGTGTGGTTATAATTTAAATATTACCATACCCTTCGAATGCAAAATTCTGTTTCGTAGTCTAGTACAGGAGCATTAGTCTAACAGTATGGAGGTGAGGGTTCGATTCTCTCCTAGACCCTGGTTGTCCCTACAGACAAGCTATAACACCTTCGTACAGTTTTTGTTGTTAAAAAAAAGAAAAAAATATTAGAAGCACAGAGAAATTTTTGACAGTGCTGCCAGCTCATAATACAAATTTGACATTCGTTGTCCGATAGCCAGCGAAGACCGAACATCCAGTGCAGCACGATTCGTGCTTCTAATTTCAAATTTGTTAAAAAACAAACATATTTTTCACACATTTGCACCAGCTACCGTTAATAAATTAGTCATAGACCTCAAGCTTACGGGCGATAATAAATGAATGAAAGCCGCAATGGCAAAAAGACAAACAATAATGTAAAGTTGAAGGCATCATCAGCAGCAATATAAAGATAATGATGAAAGCATAAATCAAATCATGTCATAAAAACCTTTGTCGGAACGGCTTTAAGACAAACGTCAACTACAAGTGAAGCACCAATCGCTCATTTCATTTGATGTCGTACACAGAAAATGTCAATGTCATTTAGTCAAACTACATAAAACAACAATTGCTGCAAACAACACAACAGCAATCACCAAAAAAAAATGAATGCAATGAGAAAAGTAGCCAATAAAAAATTATAACTTTGCAACCCAAAACCCATCGATTTTGATACGTTACTCTTACTGTTCTCTTTGTTTTCCTTTATGTAGTGTTTTGGTTTTCTAGTTCCTATAAACATTTTTTTTATTTATTTTTTTTTCGTTTAATTACACAACTACATAAATTGCAACAACAGGCATCAAAAGGAATTGTCAATTGTATAGGAAGAAGAAAAAGAAATGAAAACATTACAAAAAACAACAAAACCAAAGTTGCAACAGCAGCAACATTGCGACAAAAAAAAAAGAATACCGCTCAACAATACTGCTAACAAACAACATAATGCTTAACGATTGCAAAATAAGTATGAAAAGCAAAAAAGAAAAAAAAAAAAAGGAAGAAAGAAAGAAAAGCAAGAACCAGAAGTTGCAGAAAAACATGTCGTACGATTGATAATGTCTCGAATGGTTGTAAGACGCTGATGTGGAAGATGCAGCCGTTGTGGGCCTTGCAACACAAAGACGCTGATGATCACCTTTAGCCAAAATGCAGAGGCACACTCATTCACATTCGTACATGCATACATACATATGTATGTGTGTATGTATGTATGTATGTATGTATGTATGTATGTATGTATGTATGCTTATCCATATAAAAATAAAACTTAAGAATCTTTATTACAAATGCGTAAAAATAAAACGACAGCTTTGGCCAAACATACTCGTACATAGACGCCACTTAAAAGAAATTAAATAAAATGCACCGAAGATGAATAACAGCACTACAATAAAATAAAATCATTAAACAATTGCAAATAAAAAACAACAAACAAACGAAACATTTTCCATTAAAACACGATGCCATAATACGGTTGGTGGTGCTTTTAAAATCTGCAAAAGAAAAAAAAACAGAAATTCTTTTTTTTTTTCCAACAATCGCACATCTACCAAATCATTAGAATTTGTCATGGCAACAGTTTCAAATTTACAGCGAACCATGCAAACAAAGAATCCTTTTCAAACAACAAATCCACTACAAATCTACGAAAACGCGTAACAAAGCTGTCGATTCTGAAATGATTTGGGGGGGAAAAAAACAACCGAGAAGCGCCTAAACATTTTAAACACGTTAACCAAAGCAATGCAATGCAATGCAATTCACAACAAAACCAACAACTACATTTATTAAAAGTCACTTATGTATCTACTTCATTTCAATTCGCCTCAGCACACAATGCTACAAATGCCGCATCGTAATCATCCAAATATGGATTTTTGTAATTTTCCTTGCTTTTTTTCAAGCTTTTTTTTTACAAATCTGTGTCAAAAATATCCCTCAATACTCGTTCAGAAAATAAAATTTCATACACTCGAGCCGAACCACAACAATCAGCCAACTAAGTATACTGAAGATGATTCTTCTTAACTGACTGCCTGCCGCATTACGTCTAATCGTTTATTAAAACGAAGAATACTTGTAAGAAAAGCAACAAACAAAAAAATTTCTTTATTCTCTCTTGGCAAACAAAAAAAAAAAGCGACAAGTGATCTCACATGTCGCTTGCAATCTCGTTGATCACAATGTCAACAAGAAATCCCGCGGGGCAGAGCATTTATTAAACATTTAAGACTCTAAAGCTACTGAAAACATTCAGTGCAAGAAAAAAAAAGCAGAATTTATAAAATGATGAGGAAAATATGATTCTTTTTTTTTTTTTTCTTTGACTGCAACTGATCATTGGACAAGATCAGTGATCAATGATGATCGACAACAAGCACCGATACCTTGAAGAAAAAAAAAAACCTTCTCTTATCAGTATTGAAAATTGATGATAAACGTACTTCTTTTGGTAATTTTGCTGTTGTCTTCTATTTTATTATTCTTAGACAGGGTTATCCATTTTTCAGTTTCCAAAGCAAAGTTAAATAAAACACATAATTTAATAACGATAATTAAATACGATTTCCATGCAAATTTTGTTTCGTTATAATGCCTTGATCTTGCCATTGTTTATGAAAGTCATTGTCATTTAAATCATCGTCTCTGGATTAGTTGCAGCAGTTGCTCTTTTTGATCCTTTGCGCACATTTTGGGCGGTGTCTCGGCAATAACTTGGTTTTCAAAAGCTCCAACGTTAGGAGATTATCCGCGTTTTTTTCCTTCTTGAATTCGCACTCATGCGCTGCATTGTTCTGAAACGACTAAATAAGGTTTTGCGGGAAAGGGTAGAGGGGTTAGTGTTTTTTAGTAGTGACATTCGACTTGAATTTAACCACGTCAAAAGTGATAAGAAAGACCTCTCCGGGTAGTATATTCCACATACGTGCTGTTCGGCCAAAAAACGAATTTTCTCTGTAGTGCGAGTCGCTGCACAATCGACCACAACTGGATACGCTCTTAATGATGAACACGTTGTGCACTCGAATGACCGGGTTTTCGGAACAAGTTCCCTGATTTCATTACAACACATCGCATTATAGTAACGATAGAACAATAACGGGCACACCTCGTTGCGACGATGCTCAAGAGAGTCAATAGAGTTGGCTACCCGACTATCTCCAATAAGTTTCTTCGCGCTTTCCTCTACACGGCCGAGAAGAAAATCCCAAGAATAATATCGCCTTTTTAAACTTTTCTTTATACCTTTGGCATTTGCAGTCGAATCTTAAAAAATATCAATGTCAATGTTTCTGTCTTCAGAAGACTACCGTTTCACATTAAGTGGCCATTGAGTTCATATATCCCGTTCTATATATTCGAATTTTGCAAAGTTTATAAAGAAAAATAGAACTTCAATTTCACCATTAGTTCAACTGCGATTCACAATCAGTTGTTGAATGTCACTGTCTTCTTACGCACATCATTATGAGCGAATCTATTGTCAGTGATTATAATTCATAAGTACTTTATAACACTCAAGTGTTTAAGTGTATACAAAATAGAATTGGAAATGGCAATTATCACACAAATCATTTACGTTTCAATAAAGACATAAATTTGATCCAATGACAGCAGATGAATGTATTGTCTGCATATCTGTCTATTTAATAATACAGATACATACGAAGAAATATTGTATTGTATGTAGTGTGACTATTATTATTGTACTGTTGTTACTGAATTCAACTAAAATATGCTGTTGAGATAAGTTAGGCTTTGTATCTGTTAAATGCTGTTAAATAAGTACTCTTGTTGTAACATTATAAACATCGTTATGATAACTTTTCTTTGGCAAACGGAAAGTTAAAAGACGATTTACGATTACAGTTTATGGTTTTCAAAAAAAAAAAAAACCCCAATGAAATTGAAATAGATACTTTACCATTGCAAAGAAATTTAAATGAATAATAAAAATTTCTGAAAAGTTAATAATGAATTAATTTTAATTTAAGAAAATTAAATTAAAACTATTCTCTTAGGGGAAAGCTTTACGGAGGCACTCTGAAACTTTCCGCGTGTTTTAAGGGTTATCGTCGACAAATTTAGTGAGCCTCACTATTGAGGATAAACTGCAATCAGTTGTGGAGATATGAATTAATCTGCTAAAAATGGCCTTTGGCCCCATTGTGCGATGGAAGAAATTGTAATAATTAGAAAGATATTTCCCAAACTTTGTATGTGTATTCTAAACTTATCGCAAAACAGCCAATGCCTTTTTATAAAACTCTCTCCGATATTGCAAAAGGAAACGTGTACAGTGAAACCTCTCATAAGCGGACACTCACCATCGCGGTATTTTTGTCCGGTTAGGAGAGGTGTCCGCTTATAAGAGGTACATATTTATTATTTTAAATATATTATTTACATATATTATAATGCTAGATAATGCTAGTGATTTGACTTTATTAAGAATTGATTGTTTTAACTTAACCCTAATTAAGTCAGATAAACTTTGTAACGAATCCAACCAAAATGTGCTGCAGAGCCCCACATATAAACCCATTGCATATTATATTTGGGAATTTATATCTCTTATTTACATTTTTTTTCTTTCAAAGCAGTACTTGTTTCATGTTATAGAATAAAATCCGCATCCTCCGAAAATTTACTGTCGTAATTTTCATCTTAGTTTATAGTTTCTTCAAAATCATTTTCTTCAATAATTGTCTCGATTTCTGCATATAAATATATTTTAGACATTGTGGGAAAAAGTTCCGTCTTTACAACTTTGTCTTTGAAAATTAGCCAACAATTTAATAAACTGTGTAAGGTTACATTGAATGATAAAAATTGAATGGGAATTCCCCGTAATTTAATTTGTTGGTTCATAATATAGTCGTATGTGCCTGATAGGCACATTATGACAGGATTAAGTATATTTGTGGTTTTACATAAACAAATTAATAAATAGAAATTAAAAAACAGCTAATTTTTTTTTTAAACAAATAAAATAATTCAAAGTACGAATTCAAGAAGCACCAAGCTTATGACTTCAATTTAAAGAAGTTAGAACTCTTCAAAATGAAAGATGTGTCTGAAAGGCACATGTTGATTGGATTTAGGGTTTAATCGGTTCAATTTGATCCTTTGCCTTCAAACCGGCACTTTCGGAAAATGTTTCATCTTAAGTATTTAAGGAATCAAGTACATGTAATTTGCATTTTTTCATTAATTGATAAAATATTTTATTTTATGCCATTTTGTGACTGTCAAGCTGACAACACGATCTAAGCAAACAGTTTCTTCAAGTAAACAGCAATTTCTCTGCATACATGAGTATGTACATATATACATTCGTGTTAACATGGGAATCACAATTTTCAATGACATTAATAGAAATATGAATCAGAGTTGAAAAATTCAAAAATACAACTAGGGTTTGTGAGTTTCAATCAAGACGTATTAATTAAAATTTTCGCTTCTGTTCACTTATGGGAGGTTTTTTGCGCAGAACTTTTTAAAATTTAGTGTCCGCGTCCGGTTATGAGAATTACATTTTGTATTGAAAAATTTCGATTCTACAAATTTTGTCCGGTTATGGGAGGTGTTCGTTAGGAGAGGTTTCACTGTTTCATAAATTCCTTTTGCACGATTGTACTTGGCATTCACAAATTTCGATATTCCAGTTTGACATACATACATACATACATACATACATAATTTAAAATTAAGTATTGTTTCCCTACAAAATATTTATTTAAAGTAAAAAAGAAAAATAAGAGAAGAAAAAAATTTCAGAACAATTAATTTGAAGAAAACAAAAAAAAAAACAACACAGCACGCTCATTGAAAACCAAAATATAAAGCACTATATATCAAAAATGTCTATTTATAAATCAGTGCCATCCGTATTGTGCCGCTCTTGGTGTTGTTGTGTCTTTTTTAACACCCTACATTTGCCATGAAAAATGATCGTGAATGTTGCCTTAGTTAAAAGATATTCACACATACACATACATATGCATAATTTGAGCCGAAAAATAAATAAATGAAAACGAAATATGAAGTAAAGTAAGCAGCTGAACACAAAATATCAACGATTAATTACACAATTTGACAGAAGTATGCTGAGGATCCTTAAGACAAGCGTCTGCAAGAAAACAAAGGGGAAAAAAACGAGTGGAAAACCTTTATATAATTGAGAGGATCAGCAACCACATAATGATCTTCCAACAGAGTTAAGCCAATGATTTTGTTAAAATTCCTAACAAGGAGAACATAAATTTTAAGAAATTAAGGAGAACAGAAAAAACAACAACACCAGCAACCATATAAAATTATTTGTTAAGATGGAAGCCGTAGACACGAATGTTAAAGGCAAATTAAAGAGATCGGTTAGTCGTTGATCTTGTTTCAGAAAAGTTAAAAAATTAATAAGTAGGCAATTAATTTGTATACAAAATAAAAATTAATGCAATAATTACATACATAATGCTATTAGAAGAAAAATCGTAAGCAAAATCTAACAGAAAATAGCTATACAAGGAGCATGCATGATACATTAGAGCGTGTCTTCCAAGAGTATAGCAGAAATGTACTCTGCGGAAAATTCTAAGAAAATGTTTCTAATATTATTTTCACACCAAAATTTAAGATCAGGTTTTCATGTTAAAACCACAAACAGCTGATTTTGTGTTCTAACAATAAGTTTAATTGAATGAGATTTTAACACACTTTTTTATTGTTGTTGTTGCTGCTGCGTCCATTGTTTTAAATTATTGTAGTGAGTTTATTTAACAAATTTTCCTTTATTTTTTTTCCATTTCATTGAGCGCCATTTAAATTTCCAACTGTTTTAAATTTTTTAACTTGGTAGCACTGTTCTCAGTACATTAAAATCGAGGTTGTTTTTTTTTTATTAAATAAACTTAAAACCGATTCAAAAAAGGTTTTAAGAAGTCTTTAAGAAAATATTTTGATAAAATGTAAAAACACGTTTTCATAGTTTGTTTTAATGTAAAAATTAATTTTTGCTTTAAATCCATTTATGTTTCTAAAATCCAAATGGATTCCACAATTTTGCATGACAAAATTTGTATAACAAAACTATTTTTTAATAGGAATTTTTTTTTTTTTTTTTTTTTTAATATATTTATTAAGCTTGAGGTCTTTTTTTATTTTATTTTGTTTTATTATTCGATATTTCGTTAACAGCTTGTTGACATCGTCAGGTATGAAGAATTTAATAGCAATTTTACACTACTTTTCACAAAAAATTTAACTTATTCAGAAAAATATTTTTATTAAAAGAAAATCCATTGTAATTGATTTAGGGGGGTTAGCTAGTTCCTAAGCACATTTCACTATTGCTAAACTATTTTTTGCTTGTTTTTTTTTATAACACGAACAAATTTTAATAAACATATTAAATCTTAAAATTGTTTTTAACAAAAATTTAAATTAAAGTAGACATTATTCCGTTTGCGGCTTTCAATAGTAACATCATCATACTACATTGGTTAGCAACTGTATGAAGAGCTCAGTTCCCTGAAAATGTGACGGTGGTGGGTCCTTTAAACATATGTACTACAACATATGATCGTAAGGGATGTGTGCAGTGAATGGCGGCTCAGACATAATGCTATCATCATCTAAGTTAATCATGTCAACGCAGTCTGAGCAATCAAAATGTATCAAAGGTTTTTGTAACCTTTAACCGTGGACGAGGCCCAAAGCATGCTGCGAAAATGTAAAATTTTTTTAATGCTTCTCTTACGCACGACTCTTCTGTCATCGAAAAGCATTTACTGGGTGAGCAAAATACGTATTGTTTTGCACAATAATTTTTACAATGGGCGCGTTCATAAGACGTAACTGCTGCGCAACTGTTGAGTGTTTGTCTTAGAAACGCATAATTGAGTATTCCGCAGAGCTCACCAGCTGAGTAATTTATGATATTTAATCAAATTTTTTTGCTACATTTACTCAACTTGTTGTGCTCAGCCTAAACAGCTGATCGCATAAAATTTCCAATTTCATTGTAGCACAATAAGTTTATCTGTCATCAAAAATTATCTGTTCGCACGGTTTTCATATTAGTGACTAGCAAAAGTTGCCAGATCCGATGTTTAACATTGTATCTAAATATTTATTGGCAGCATTGCCAACAGAAACATTTATAGCTTCCAATGGTGTTATTGTACGGTGCACTAAATTAAGCACATGTGACAATAACAAATAACTGTAAAATGTGTGGCAATTTCGTGTCGATGGAAATGAAGGGTGTTCCCACGATTGTCAGACAATATTATGGTTATACAATGCACGGACAATACATTTTTCGACAAAATTGCCACACAAAAATTGGTAGTTCACACGCTTCTTGAACATTTTATTACAATTTTTCTGTCAATATTTTACTATATAACAATCGTGTGTACATACCTTAAGACTTCACTCTTGAGTTACGAACTAGTTATGAACGTGCCCAATATCTCCATGAACTGCGACAAATATTGCGCCACGGAGTTATAGCATTTCATATTGAAATCCTTTGCCACATAAACTTGCATAATGTAATTTCAAGTTTTCCGATGGAGTATATTTTGTTCCGTAAAATCCTGCTAGTAATAAGTAAAAAATAATAAAAAACAAGTAGATAAAAAATTTTATTCAAAATGAATAAAAATGTTCTCGTGAAAAATTGTTTTTGATTTTAGAGCCATGGTTTCTTCGGAAAATGTCCATGGAATTTTTCACAGATTGCGTTTTTGCTATACTCGTTGTCAAGTTTTTTCCCTGCGAACAAATAGACCCACTCGACATATCTAAATGAAATACCCTTCATTTAGCACATGAAATTTTTTGGGCACACTTGTAACAGTGAAAGCCCCAAAAGGATCGTGCTAAAGGAGTGAAATGAAATGATGGTTATTTTTTTGAAATTTTAGTTTCCAGTACATTTTAACAAATATTTCGTTGAATTGATTTCACACACACACAACAGATAATAAAATTAAAACAACAGTTTTTCTTTCACTTTGAATTGATTATTTTGAAAGACATATCTTGAAAACTATTATGTGGCTCTTAAGATAAACTATTCTTTTTTTTTTTTTTTTGTTGGCTGCCTAAAACAACAATCTTTTCGCTGAGATACTGATGCAGTTGTATTTAATGACTTTAATTCAGTTTTGTTTTTCCAAATCACAAGTAAGAGATGAGAACCAACCTTCGTTAAATGATTTTATGAGATTTATTATGTTTCAAGTATCTCTTGATTGTCTATTCTTAACATTTATTTACAAACAAATGTTCTTATTATTCGATTAAAAATATATTTATCTAATCTTGTTGCAATCCTTGGTTGGTTACCTGGTATGTCTTTTAAGATGTGTTTTTTTCTTTTTGTATTTTTTTTTTCTATCCACACAATAGAACAACCAGTAAAACTAAACAAGTGTTATCAATAAAAGGTTTAATTCTTCCAAAAAAAAAGAAAAGAATTCAAAGAAAAAAAACTACAATGACTTTAATAAATTAAGAAGAAAAATTACAAAAAAAAAATGTTAGAAAACAAAATGCTGACTGCATTCAATGAAAATCAAATAAAACTAAGAGCGCAGAAAAAGTATAAATAAAGGTCTTAAACGCACCACTCACATACTCGAATTAAAAGGTTATATTTACGTACGGCATCTAACAACCTGTACCCTGTAACGCTTGGCCACGATCGCTCAATCGTAGCCAGATTCCACAACCAAACCAAACAGGCCACAATACCACATCATTTTCTTCATCATCAGCAACAGCGGCGTCATCATTTTGACCGCATTGTACTGCTGAGGTATACGTGGATGCGAGAAATTTCATCACGTTTTCCTTCCTATGAAGGTTGGAAGTTGTTTTGTATCTTTTATATTCTATTTTTGGGTTTAGATACTTGATCAGGGAGGAATAAGAAAGTTACAACAACTACTACAATCGAAAATAAACGCGTTTCACACGAACTCTGTTTAGATTTGAAGACAGTGTTTCTGAAAAAATATTTTTAAGTGCCTTCTCAGTTTGCGAATGTGAGTCCTTTTGTCGTTGTGTAAACTTGAAGCAATGTAAAAGCCTCTAATGGGACGAGGGTGATGACAAGTGTCATTACACGTCGTATGGTCACACCAACATACTTCATGAACTGGCAGGGAAGTTCCCAGCAGTCACGGACTACACGATGCCAGTTCTTTATTTCAGACCTGTTTTTTTTTGTTTTTTTTTTGTTTTTTGTTGTTTTTTTTTGTTTTTTTTTTTCTTGGACCGGCACTCAGGGGAACACATGCGATGCATTGTGCTGGAACTAGGAAATTAGGTTATGGGAAGGAGGATAGAGGGAGTAGTGTTTATTGACATCAGATTTAAATCTTCCCAAGCTAAAAGTTACAGGAAACACCTCTGCGGGTAGTCTATTCCACATACGTGCCGTTCGACGAAAAAACGAATTTTCCCTGTAATGCGTAGTGCGAGTCGCCGCCAAATCGACCAAAAATGATGATGATCGCGTCGTGCAATGCTAATGTTTCCTTCGAGAAAATGCAGGAGTAACGACAGTGCGAAGATTTTTATATGGATGGTCCGAAAATGAATGGGAATGGGCCGGCTTTGCAGTTTATTGCAGACACCTGGATATTACCAATACTTAAGGAATTCCGAATCACGGGGCCGTTTTTCCGACGGAAGTTCATGCATTGAGGTCGCTGTGAGGAAGACTACCGAAGGCAAAAATAAAATTTTTACTGACAACTGGGCTGCAATTCGAGCCTTAACTTCCAGGACATGATCGTCGATGCTGGTCATATTGCACAGGGATACCCCGATGCGGCTCCACAAGAACGTTCAGGTGACAATTTGGGTACCAAGTCACTAATATTGAGGAAAACCAAATGGGCGACAAGCTTGCTCGTGAGGGAAGGCTTTATGCTACCTACAGTATACAGATGTCCTGATACCCAAAAGTGAGATTAGGCGCAAAATATTCCTGGGGTTTTTGGCAAAGTCATTGTACAGGTGGAGGAGTTTGAGAGTCTGCTGCATTTCAAGGCAGACTTGGCCGTCCTACATATAATAAGCAGAGGACTGACAACCTTATGAGTATGTCCAGGAATAGCATTTTCCGTTTTGTGGCAGTCTGTGCTAGCTTGGGATAGGTGGAAATGCACTACGCAGGAGCTGTGCTGAGCACGATTGTGAGGAATCTGTTTTCCATCTATTGTGCGCCTGGCCGGCCTTGTGCAGCGACAGATAAAGGACGCTTCGTTCTTTGCGGATCTTGGCGGCATCAGGGGACATGATCCCTAACAGATTGGCACGATTCTTGGATGTGGGCGGCTGGATATAGATGCTGACTACTACGGTCCACATCAGTTACTTCTTTTGGGTTTCGTGAGTTTTATGGTATGAAAACGGCACTTTTTTCTAATTGAGCCCCTTGTTAATGAAGTGTACCAGCTCAACCAACTAACGTCTCTACCATTTTGTTATTGTGAGCAGCCGATGCTGCGACATCCCTGGTGGGTTTCCCGCAAGGGGGTTTATGGACAATTGTTCATGACCTACGGGACATTAGCAATCCCGCGGTATCTAGCTAATTATTTGAAGAATTCTCAAAGTTTTTTAAATATATGTATATCTTAATCATTTGACTTAAGAGCTACGAAATAAATAAATAGATATGAATGTGGTGGGTGATGCATCGCCTGGAACCTTTGAAGATGACAGTAGAGGCGGCTCTTTGAGATCCGACTAGAGATTTTATCATGGACTACTATTATTGTAGTTTCCCTCAGACTGTAGTAATACAGTTTTGGTCTTGTCTAGTACTACGGGCACCCAGTGAGCACCACTGCTCTGACGCTAAATATGGGTTTAACGGCTGATGTGTTCATTGTGAGTACTTCGTATCAACCGTTCGAGGATGGGTCACAGTTTCAATTGAAATTTTATTGCAGTATATGTGATAATCACTTTCCTTGCCAATGAGCTGTACTGGGGGATGCTCGGGGGATGTACTTTGGCTCCTATACCCTGAATTATCAGGCTGTCCGGATTTCTAAGAAAATTTGGTAGACAGTGCGGCCTGTTGGATAAGCTCACGTTGTATTACAATTGGACTGAACTGGCTCACACAATTGAGCCGCCTCTCTGAGGTGCTGCCCTTGCTACATAACATAATACAAGATAAGAGGAAATTGAAAAAATAAAGAGGAACAAAAACTGCGAACTACTGCAATATACTTGGTTGTATTAGCGAACGGTGAATATAAAATCGTTACTTCCGCCTTAATTATGGGTGCCTCCGTAGTCTAGTACATGAGCATTAGTCTTGTCAATATGGTGGTGCGGGTTCGATTCCCGCTTAAACCCTGGGTGTTTCTACAGACAAGCTTAAAAGCTTCGTAGAGTTTGTATTGTCTTAAAAAAAAAATAAAAAATTGTTACGAGTAGCTTCTTTCGTTTTCGATATTTATAATTCTGTTCAAACAAAAAATAATTCAAAAATTAATTTCACAAATAAATGAACACTCATGGCCACGGCACGGATTTGTGAGTCTGCCAATCCCCATGACACGTAGTGTGAAAAGCGTATCATTTCTACAAGTTTTCTTAACCCATATAAACAACAGTTTAAGAATCTCTGCATTATGCTGCATATAAATTTCAACATGAAGATGAAATTTTTGTTTAGAGTATTGTAGCTGTTGTTGTTATTACGAGTACAATCGACCGTTAATCACGTGAAAACAAAACTACAAGTTAATGAGTTCTAAGTTCGTGGTAAAACGTATAAAAACAAAATCGAAATCTTAGATACGATTAAATGTTGATTTTCCTTTTCATTTAGAATTTATAACTTAAGTTTTTTTTTTTGTATATCTAATTGACAGCCGACCACTACTTGATAGAAATCATTTCAACCTTCAAATGTTTTTAAATAAGACAGCGATTATTAGAGAACTTAAAATGAAATTAACAAAATATATTGAATTTCCTTTGAACTCTTTCATAAATTTAAAGTTCTCAGAAATTTAAGTGGAAAGCGACCACTAGAAATATATACTTATGTTTGTTGAATGGTTTTTAATTTATTTCAATGTCTTTTTAATCATACCTGATATTGTGATTACCAATGAACGAATGTGTGTGTGTGTGTGTTCCTCATGATATACGAGCATATACGGAAACGGTTCCATTATTTAATTTAATTTGATTCATTCGACCAGATGTCAATTTATGATTAACTAACAATGCAATGCAACGATGTTGTTGCAGGATTTTGTGTATTGTTGATATGTGAGAAATATTAATTAAAAGAAAATGTCCTACAATATGTCCGTATTGACATCATGCAATAAATGCCGCGTTTTTTGTTTCTCTATTTTCTTTTAACGTTGCTTTCAAACTCTTGCGCTTTTACATTAGAATTTTTTGCAAAGCATTTATTTTCGTTCAACTTTTCAACCTGTTAATAGAAAAAAATATAATAAATAAAAAATGGAATACCAACAAAATATGGCTGTGTTGTACTGCTTTTGTAAATAAAATGAATATTTTATGCATACGGCAGTAAGTTTTTTTTTTTTTATTATAAAAAGTATCAAATTATAGTTAATTTTTACAGCTCAATAGTGCCATTTTAAAAAGTACCAATACATTTGTAACTATTTTCAGAAGAAAGCAGCTTTTGCGTTAAAAGAAAATAAAGTGTGTCTGGTAGCAGATTTATATTTTCAAACTCAAAAAAAAAACGTAATAATTGACAAAAAGTTTTATTAAGAGCATTGAACGGTACAATAGAAATGCGGATTTTATTTTTTATAGAGTATGTCATCCAGATGCTTTTTTAAAATTTCATGAATAATCGCTTTTGGAAGTCCCAGTGAGGCTGCAATTTTTCGTATTGAAACTGCTTTCAACCAGTTCAATGTTTGCGGGAGTCCTTGAAGATCGACTGGGCACTAGCCGTGGGGTATTCCTTACATTTTGTTCCAGTAAAATTAAACGATTTGAAAACGAATTTAAACTGGCATTATCGAAATGCGTCACATGTTAAAAACGTCTTTTTTCAATGAAACAAGATGGAATATAAAATCGTCACATACAAATTCATCACACTATTTGTCGATTTCAAAACGACTTAACGCCGAAAACGATTTTCATCACATACCTGATTGTGTCTAAATCGCTAAGTTGGATTTTAAATATGAAACGTCAGTTTTAAGTTGGAACGTTATACATTTTTTTTTAAAGTTACTCATTTTTTATCGATAATAACACTACTGCACGATTTGACATTTTTGCATTTCACTTAACATGGTTGTACCTTTTGCAATTGATTAATTATCCCATTACAATATACATATTTGCGATCTTCTCCCAAATTGTAACAATGCAGAAAAACGTAGTGTCAGAAGGACTTAAACACTTGTCCGTTTGATAGGATGTCTACATTAAGAGCTTTAGCAACATACCTAGTTTTAAACTTTTTATAATAATTATTATGCTATTCTAGTGTTTATTATAGCATAAGTTGTTAAATATTATAAATTAAAAAATTTTACTGAAAAATGGTAATTTTACACAATTGCATGAATACATACTACATAGATTTTAAAAAATATATAATTCAATTTGTATTTAATTGTAATTCAAAAAACTTGCCATACAAAAGTTTTCCTAAAAATGAAACATTTTTTTCTTGAGTAAAAAAGATGACAACACTTTGAATTTAAAAACGAAACTAGAGCAAAACAAAAATAAAAACGAAAAAAATGCAAAATTACAGCGTCAGGCGTCGCTATGCAACATTTTCTCTCCGATTTCGTCTCTACAGCGCTCAGTATCAAACAAAAAGTTGCATGTAAAAGTTGCGGCGGTTTATTGCAAGGTGTAAATAAGGTCTATGTGTTTGCCAACATTTGCTTCTTCTTAGTTCAAATGTTCTTTTCGTATCAAAATAACTCTTCTGTTTTTGTGAATATAATCATGTGAGCATTACGGTGGGAGGGAGTAGTGGGAGATCATCTTGTCAAGTGGATATGGTCAGTCGAGTCAAGTTTGTTGTTCAAGTCTTGTGTTTTGTGGGAAATTTTTTTTTTCTATAAATTTTCTGAAATGAAAATTACAGTTTTTTTCTTCTATCTTTTAATCACATGTTATTCAAAAATTATTGTAGAAAATACCTCCTACTTTCAATATTAGGAATTTCTCATTATCATTTGTAGAACATTAATAATATTTTCCACTTTTAGTGAAGCATTAAAATTTTTGTAACAATCCACCGCTGATTAAGCACGAGTTAACAAATACATTTATCCCATAAAATCACAAAGATATTCATAAAGTTAATTCACAAATATTTATTATAATGTATGTAAAAGGATTATTTTATTATTCATTGTTTGCCGCTCTGGCCTGTATTACACTGCGGGATATAACAGGTATACGACGATACGTACACACAGTGTATTATTTTATTTTATCATATTCCCGTGTATGTAGATTTAATTTAATACGTTGATGTTGTGTATTAGTTGTGTACCTACAAGCTTGATTACATTCATACTTACCTAACTATTGGGTTTTTCGACTGCCCATCTTTCAACTTTTTCGTTTTTTTTTTTTGTTTTCAGTTTTCTTACCAACTCACACTCGGTATGAATTAGAATGTGTCAATGCGCCAATACATATTATAAATGCGTTTGTTCTCTGTGGGATACACAAGTTCCTTTTATAAAATTGTACTTTTTCCATATGATGTGGTGTATCCACTTACCAGCAGCAGCATGTGTGTAAGTATGTATGCACGTAGGTATGTGTGAGAGTATAGAATGCCCCTTGATCGTATTCATTGGTTTAACTAACCAATCCGATCGAATAAACATAATAATTACAAATGCACGGTTTTTATTTGTCTAAACATTTTCATGTTCACTTACATCTGGTTCCAGTTTGACGCGCGTGTGTTGTGAAAGTGGACTGACAGCTGCTTAAGGGTGCTTTACATTTTCCCACAAGTCGTACGACATGTTAAATTTTTGTGTACAAGAGCACAAGTCGAATCGTCTAAACGTAATATGTAATGAAACTATACGATTTTGAGAGAAAATACGGATGAAAATTTTACTTTTTAAAATTTTTCAGCAACCAACGCACACCATTAGATCAGGGATGCATTTTTATATAAACAAATGTGAGAAAGCCAGGGAGGGAAAACTGCTTTCATAAATCTCTAACACTTATGAAATCAAAATGTACATTTTAGCCCACGACCGCACAATTTAATAAAAATATACGTATATTTTCTAAAAGTACACTAAAAATTTTTACCACGAAAATAACATATTCCAAAGTAATAAAAATATTTTTCATGGTTATTGAAAAAAAATTCAATTGCACAAGAACTCCATCCCTGAGGAAAACAAGCAAACAGCTGTAGTTAAATTAAATGAAAATGTTTTCGTCGTACTTGATTTTATCCATACCAATGGTGTAAACGCCAGAAAACAACCGTCCGATTTTTACACTCTTTTTTTTGACATACGGAAGGAATTTCGTTTTATTTTCTCTCACATTTTACGTACGACAAATATTATCGTTTAAAGCGGCGATTAGTAACACGATATTAACACAAATTTTTGTGAATTTTTAACCGTTTTGGTTTTGGAAAAAAAACGTTGGAAATTTGCCGACGGGGCGAAATATAGGCTAATATTTCAATTCCTGGCGTTTACCTTTTAAACATGATTTCTGGCTCGGCAACGCAGCTGAAGTTCGGTTGCCATTCGATAGCAGCGGCATTGTTTTTGGAAGAGGAAAATAATGCGCTCCAGAATAGAAAGTCAAAAAATGAAAAGCAGAAATGGAGAAACTCGCCGGCTTTTCGTACTGCTCAGGTGTTAAATAAATCTTTAACATTTCAGTGCAACAAGAAAAATCAAATCCTTTTCGTTAGTAAATTTTTTTTTTTTTTTTGCAGAATAGCAAAGTTGGCAAACGGAGAAAATTTCGATTCGAATCGAAACGCAGAATAAAGCTGAATAATAAATTTTCACTTTAATTTTAATAACTTAGATACCTCTTATTACATGAAAAAAAAATATATTAAAAACGAATAAGACAGCCCAATTTTTTTCGGCTTTATGTAAAAGAAATAGTCGTAGTTACACGATTTGTCTTATTCTTTTGCTAAAAATAACACATAACTTTTATTATATAAATATATATAAAATAAAATATATTTATTTATTGTGAAAGTGACAGAAACTCTTTAAATGCAAACCAATGTTACATTTTGCACAAATTGTTCTACTGTGTTGATGACAATATCCATATCTTCGTTGAGAGCAGTCGATTAGCGAGCGATCATCGTCAGTGGCTGCGCTTCATACTACAGCAGAGGCACTCTCATCTACATAGAAAGTCCACAGGCAAATTGCGGATTGTAGATTTGGTACATTTTTCCATATTTCTGCATTTTCAGTACATTTCATTTATTTTACACTGAAAAAAAATTACCTTTTATGAACAAAGGCGCGTTCTTTTGGTTGCAGAATCAACTGCTAAGTAGTCAGCCATCAGCAACACCGTTCGATGTCTTATTTGATAATCACAACGTTACATTCGTTCGGAAACATTACGATTTGAGGAATGTAATACGTTGCACGGGGCGTCAGTGTACCTTGCGTAAATTAATAATGACAACAATAAAATGATAAAGTTTTCCAATTAACGCCTTTTTTGTAGCATGAGAAGTGGTTTGATAATAAGCCGCAATTTATTAGAAGTGCTTAGAGAACTCATATGTTTCGAAAATGTTGTAGAAAATCAATAGCGCCAATTTGTTAGAGGCTTATGAATCTCTTCTTATAAATTAGAGAGTCATTTGTAAAAAGGCAAATTATTAAGTGCATTAAAAATTTATCATTCATTCATTCGATTTTAAGGAGCCACATTAAAAAAAGAAATTCTTTTGGGGCCTGCCTGGCGCAAACATTTTTTTGTGCACCTGATTAAAATAATACAAATTAAATATAATAAAAAAGTTTTTTAATCCTTATTTTTTAATAAATTTATTTCTTTTAATAAATATTTCTATATTATCTTTTAAGCTTAAAGGTTTGTTTCAGGAAATTTCCTGAAAATGTTCCACCGATGGTTGACGAAATATCGAAATAGAAAAATTAAAAATAAAAATAAACCTTTAAGCTTAAAAGATACTCGTAATATAGAAATATTTATAATAAAAACGAATTAATTTTTTGCGTTGCCCAAAACAAAAGACTTAAGATGAAAACTTTAATAATTTTTAAAATTTTTCTTTGCTTGAAAATTACACAACTTCTGAAACGTTGTTGTTACATTTTTTACTTTTATAGATCTCCTAATGAAAGAAAATTTAAGTGCACAATGCAATGTTAATTAGATTTTAATATCAAACCAGGTTCAATCTAATCACCGATTTCCAATTTTCACAAACTGCTTATTAATGAAAACAATACACCTGCTGATTGAAGGGTATAGGTATCCAGCAAAAGCAAAGAAGGGAACATCTCTTATGAAATTTGTACGAGTAGTTTGTGTTACATTTGATTTGTTAAAATTTTATGGTTAACACCTATTTTTTTTTATTTAATTTTTTATTATTGTTGTTTTTTTTGCTTTGTGTTTACATGAAAATTATACAACAAATTCAGAACGTTCGTTTATGTACGAGTATGTACATACATGCAACTCTATGACGGCATGTTAAAAACAACTGCTGTGACCACCGACATGTACTTTTGATTCTTGTTCCCTTGTTATTGTTTGTGCAAGCCATCGACAAGGTGTAATTTTCCAATTTGGAATCTAATATTAAAACGTGAGCCTAAATTTAAACTAAATTTCATGGTACTTCTTGCAAGAAAAAAAAAACAACAACAACAACAACAGCACAACACAAAAGAAGTTTAATAAAAAAAAAATGAAAAATATAACGCTGAAAATTTTCACACTTAAGTGATGATCATTTGAAGCAGTGCGTTGAAAAATGTCTGCAACATTTCATCACGTTTTTCCTATAATCAATATGACTATGAGTAGAAATATTTTTATTTTTTGTTCGGTTGGTGAACAGAGATGGCGATGGAAAAGATGCAAAAATGAGATAGTTGTAAGGACAAGTACATACATACATACATATGTAGATATCGTTACCTAAAATGCAAAAGGGCCTATCATCACTTAAAATTTTGATAGGAGAGACATAAAAAACTTAATAAAATGAAAAGTGTTGTGGCTACTAATATGATTTTTTTTTCATCGAAAAAAAATGATAAGTTTATTTACAACGTTAAAAATTATGTCTGAAACAGCAACAGCAAGAAATACATTAATTTCGAAAGCCTTTTGAATTTCTTTAATAAAGTCGTTTTTTTTTAACGCTTATTTAACAAATATTATTATAACAAATTACACTATAAATAAACGAACAGTAGGTTACATAGTACACTGTCTCATATTCGAGCACTCTAGTACATTAACATTTAGAAAATATATGTTCTTTTTGAGAATATTGGTAATTAATTTATGTCGTACTATAGTATGAATGTACATAGATAATTTAAATTTCTAATGTAGGAAAAACAACTGAAAAAAACCACCTTAATATTGGTTTAATAAAGTCGTTATTTTGAAAAGTACCGAGTGTCTGGTAACAGATTTATATTTTCAAACTTACATAGAAAACGTAATAATTGATACAAAGTTTTATTATTTATTATTATTTAACGATAGAATCGGAATGCGGATTTTATTTTTTAAAGAGTATGTCATCCAGATCCTTCAGATTTTTTTTTTAATTTCATGAATAATCGCTCTTGGAGGTCGCAGTGAGGCTGCTCTTTTCCTTATTAAATGTCGCGAATTTTCTCGTAAACTGCTTTCAACCAGTTCAATGTTTTCGGATGGACTGGGCCCTGGCCGTGGGGCATTCATAGCCGAAGCAGTTGCGCGGAATCTCTGCACCCACGAACGAATAAAATTTACTTTCGGTCCATCACTTATTCGCCGAATACCGACCTTTGAACAAAATTGTCGACGAGCAATTACGTAAGAATCATTACTCTTAAAAAATGTCTCCACAGCGAACGCGCGATGCTCACGCGATCACTGCGACATCGTGACTGACAAATCCCCACAATCGATAATTCCAACGGCGCCACCCTCCCTCCGCACCGTTTATTACTTTTTGAAATAATCGTATTTAAAAATATAAATTTGCCACCAGACACCTTTTAGAAAGCAAAACATTTTTTAAAACGTGTTCCTCGATGTGCTGTACCAGTATCCATTAAAAATTAAATTTTTGAAATTTTTGGTTTTTACGCTCTTTTGCCTTTCAGGTGACGATATGTATATCACATTAGGGTGTATCATTGGTGTATGAAGGGAAAAAAGTCGTCCAATTGATTTCGAATATTTTCATAATGTGGCATCTCCCTAAAATATTTACAAAAAACAATTTTTATAATTTTTTTCGAACTTTCTTTTGCTCTATACCTACCAGGCCTGCAAATTAAAGTAATTTTATGAATTTTCATTTAATTATCGGTTAGTAATACCGCATTTTTTTTTTATATGGAACAGCTCTTTCACACCATACGGTTCAGTTGCCAGTTGCCGAATATAGTATTACGGATACCAATGGGCAACTGAGAATTGTAAATTGTTATTGCTTTTCAGAGATTTTCTGGTAACTATAAACTTTTGGTTGCAACGCAACTCAAGTTCGGTTGCGATCCATAATCGAGCCACAAAGCGTGATTTAAAAATTTCAACAGGTAATTTTAAGGTTTTGCATATTTATAGTTTTGCTGGTATTTTGTTTTTTTTTTTGCTTTTTAAACAGCTGTTTGCGGTTTTGCTAATTGATTATATTGCCACGTTATGAATGGCTACTTGAAAATGTTGCCAGAGTATTTATATAAAAAAAAACTCGCTTTTAGCAATTTTTGCGGTATCAGTGACTTTCGAAAATCTTTCCGATTTGGTGTGAAAAAAATGAGCTGTTCATGATTTTCACAGTCGATGTTTCTTAACCATTTTAATAATTTCTTTTAGCCGTTATTGTTGCTTGAATTCTGGCATCACTGGTGCTATTCGTAAGTGAAATTAGGAAAACAATTACGACGATCCAGCCTAATGGACATACATATGGATGTACATATATACTCGCATGTATGTGTGCGTGTTATTTTAAATATGTTTTCTCTGCGTTTGAAGAAATTTCTTGTATGTTTTTTGCTGATTGGTTTTTGGTTCTATTGGGAAAAATTTTCAATTAGTCATTCATTCTTATTTTCTTATCTTAACGCCTGCAAGCAATTTTTATGACTTTATTGCTTTCATAATTATACTTGGAAGTTTTACATACCCTGCTTCCTTTTTGGCTCTGCCATAAAATGTCTTCTCCGTATTACACTTGCCATTGTTTTAATTTAAATACGTTCATATGTTGTGTTTCAAGTTACTGCTGTCTGCGCGTTATTTATATGAAATTGGTTTTATTGCGGTGTTAATAGTTGAGATCGTAAGTGGTTAAGTAAACAGTAGCCATCTTTGCGTAGACGGAGAATGCTTGAAAAATTTGCCTGCTGTCCTTCGGTATTGAATCAATTATCACCTGAGAGATTATAAAAAAAAAGGAAAACATTTCAAAGAAATCCTTGATCGTTTTCACGTTCTTTCGGTTTTGGTTTTTTAATTCCTGGAACTTCACATTCATGAACGACCAGCTAATTGAGAATTTAAAAATCAGACTTATCATTCGTTAGCCAGCCTTTACAAAATTACCGTGATGCTGATGTTTGATATTCTTTTTTCAATAAGTTCTTTGACATGTATGATGTAACATTTGTCAGTGCATTTTCTGTTCCACTTGGGTGATCTTCTGTTTGACGTTGTTCCTTTAAATGTCTTAAAATTTTATTTATTTTTTTTAATTGAATATTTGATATCTTAGAGGCAAAGTGGCTTTGAAAATACAAATGAAAATGTCCAAAAATATGATCGATTACCTAGAATAATATAAATATCAGCGTGAACAGCCATGTTAAACACATGCACAGGTAATGTTCTACATAGAAATCCAACAGTCGCTGTTAGGGGTTGTCCAAGCTGTCAGCTGTTAAAAGTTGTAATAATTTTCAATTTCCTTTATTTAATTTCTTTTCAAATTATTATTAAATTGGAACCTTTATGCACGAATATGTTTGTGCAAGTGTGTAATAAAAATTGATTAATGTTTATTGAAACTAACATTTTACACTTGTAAATATATTACTTGCAATAATAGAAACTGAAGGATAAAAGAGTTAGAACTGAAGTTAAAGGGTGAAATTGTTTGTTTTAAACCTGCGGCGGTTGGAACGACATGTGCCCCGTTTTATTTCCTATCGATAGATTATGAGCATTAAAAAAATGGAAAAGAAGAGGTCATGTGAATTTTACTATTTTTTTTTCTCTCCTTTTTTTAAATGCGTTACCCTTTTTCAGAACAATTGACTTGACTTTTGTGTAAAAGTTTTATGATAAAAAAAAAAGGTAATTTGGTTTTATCATTTTACATGCTTGAGTTCTTTTTAAGTTTATGACTTTGTTCAGTCTAAAATGAAAATGAATTAAATTATAAATGTTGCTGTTTACACGCCTCTTCGTTCTCATCAATGATTCGATGTGATCAGTCAGCGATCAGAAAATAAAATTCCTGTTTAACAATGCAATTGACAAATGAAGACAAATCATTATTTTCATGGGTTAAACAATAACTTTTCATCTGGTATGAGCTAAACATCACATTGTTGGTGGAAATAAAGAGCAATGTGAAGGAAAGAAGATCATCATCGATCACTGTAATGGACATAATAGAAGCTTTAAACTAAAAAACGTCATCATAAATCTCGCGAATACAAAAGTACAAAATGTGCAAAGAAAGCGATTTTAAAACAAATTTTAAGTATAACCTTGTTAACCAACAACCAACAACCACCAACTCTTCACAATCATTCATTTAATCTGCGCCAGGGTTGAGTTTTACAAGAAAAGTGTTAAAAAGTGATATGATTCGGTTGATGGCGGTGGCGATGGCGATGGTGTTGGTGATGTAATAACTTGTCCCCGGAGATAAAAAGGGATGTATGTTGTGCTATTTTTAAGAATTCGAAAACATTCTTTCACAGCAAAATCATAAACAGAAATATAAATGTGAAATAACTTGCACCTGCAATTCCATTTAACACCATCAACATCAACAACAACAAGAACGACAGCCAGCCAGCCAGCCAATCAACCAACCAACCAACCAACCAAACCAACAGCGTTAATCATTCATTGCACAGTATAGCACAATGCTGCTGATGATGATAATAATGATGGTGATGATGTTGAACACGATGATGACGATCATTATCGGCAGAAGCATTTCAGTATTAAGGCTTATAAGCTGCCAACACTTCTCACCTTCTTCATAATTGCAATCAATTTCAATTTCTATACAATCTTTGCAAAAGTTGTAAAAAAAATTTTTTTTGGCGCACGAACACCAACTTCACCTTTCGCTACACTTGCTTGAATGTAGTATGTAGCCAGCAAAAAAAATTATCGAAATTTGGAAACAGTAAAAGCTGTCGGAAGCAATACACATTGCAAGGGGTGTCTCAGTAAGAATGTACATTTTGATTTTCAAATAAAAACACGTATTTTTTGAAATAGTTGTGATTGTTGTAATTGAATTGTAAAGAAGACATGTTCCAATTGCAATAAAAAATCCAGCAACTCCTGCAAGCCACTACTCTTTTCGTGAAACTTTCCCTGACTTTTTCACAGAGATGTGGCTGTATTTCACAGATACGCACGTTCGATCTTGAATTTGAGCTCAGGAATTATTTGTAGCTTATTCGCGTAAACCCGAGATTTTACAAAACTCCAAAGAATAAAATTGCACGGCACGTTGATGCTCAGGAGTCTTAGTGTCCCAAAACGACCTAGTTTTATCAAATTTTTTCACCACTCTTCGAATGGGTGACACATTAAATACACTTTCTCGATTGAAAGTTCTTCGAAGTTTGTAATAACTTTTGATAACGGAATAAACATATGTATATGACATATGGCAAGTTCAATAAATTTTTTACCTCACTGTGATGGTAAATTATTCAGATTTGGTTAATGCTTTAGTGTTTGAAATAACTAAATTAACCCTTCTAAACTGTACGGTTTGCAATCTACTGCAGTGAGTATGAATTTTGAGTATGTTTAATTTACCTCTAACCCAATATAGGGTGCATCGAACTGCATTAATTTTTATCAGCATCGGTTGCAGTGTAATCATCAGGAAAAACAAAAGGCCACAGAAGAGAGGCTTCATAGTGATCTACACATCTTCCATCACATTTACTTGGCTGCTGTCTTACTTTTGTTACTGCAAATCAACCACACCTTTTGTCTTTTTTTTTTTGTTTTCTTTTTCTCAAAAACTTTGATCAATGCGCTGCGACATTGACTTTTTGCACTTGCGTGCTCTGTTTTATCATTTTGCACCAGCTTGAAGTTTGTGTTGCTGTTGCTGTTGTTCGCATTCGAGTGTGCATTTCATTGTCGTTGTCGTCCTCATCGTCATTGTTGTTGTCGACGTAATCATGGTTATAATCATGGCCATCATCGACATCATTATTATTTTTATTACTGAAGCATTGGTTGTACTTAGAAGTGTGCGTGTGTGTGTGTGTGTGTGTATGTGTATGTGTATAATACTGGCCGCAACTTTTTTCTCATTGTGGATATTTTCGATTTGATTGCATCGTGTTGTTTGCTGGCAGTCAGTTTGCACAGTATTGCTTGGTAACAATAAGAAAAATAGCAAAAATAACATTGTGCCACTCATATCACATCATAACAACAATTTATTGTTAATTTCGTCTACAGGGTAAAGGGTATTTGTGTAAATATGTTGAAAATTTAATCACTTGAGAGATTTCAACAATTTATATTAAGACGTGGTCGTATGGCTGAAGTGAAATTCAATTTTAATTTTTTTTTTCTTTGTTTTTTTTTTCTCAAAATTCAGCAAATTTGACATAAAAATAGTTTCCCGGGAAAGAGAGGAAATGTTTTTGTTTTTTTGTTATATACATTTAAACGCATGCAATCGGAGAGGAAAAGCAATTGCTAAGCATTTGTATAAAAGTGTCTAGTAGACTTCAATGAAATTCTGTTCAGAAGGAATTAGCAAAACTTGAGGTTGATCCATCTTCATAAATTTGCCTGCAGCATGTTGCCATTTTTCCCCTGGTAAGAAAAGCTCTGTGACTAGTGTCTCCGGAATGTCAACTTTCGTCTTTGAACCAATGCAAAATCTACCTCTGTCCAACGAAGTTAACAATCACGATTATGGTAAAGAGTACCCGTTAAATTTGCAGGGCATACAATTTCGATTTTACATGCTGCTTTGAAAAAAACTTCCATTTTTTGCTTCTTGCTGATGGTTGAGTAGTTAGCGTATTGGCTTTTCAACCAATCAGGACAACCCGGGTTCAATTCCTAGTCCGGTCAAGTCAAAAATAGTTTTCTCTAAGTTGTCTGTGCTACAGCACACTACTTTGTCTGTATTTCAAGAAAAAAATGTCGGGAAGTAAAATAAAAAATATTGCGTTAAAATTAATATGGAAGCTGCCGCAACTTTTCTGTATGATTAACACTCAACTGTAGAGTTGTGCATAAATTAAGGTCCATCTTCCTACCACTTTCAAGACCTGTCTATTCTCTACGCCATCCTTCTCTCCATCTAGTTACCGAGTGCATTGCATTGCATATGTAGGGGATTTACCCTGAGCACTAGTCCAAGATTAAAAAAGAAAATAAAACTATGTAACTATTTTTTTTATTTATTCCATGTCAGTCGAAATTAATTACTATTATTTATCTATGTTTATTATATGATTTAGCTGGTCTATATTTACATTTCATGAAAAAAGCTAAAAAATATCATATCTTTATACAAGAACTCCCAAACAATCTTTGAGAATTACGGAATGTACAAAAAAAATAATCCAAATAATTTCCGCCAATCATGATCATTGTCCTTATTGACGTATTGTGAATGGGTTTAAAAAAATTAAATAGATTTAAATATTGAATAATGAAATTTTTGTTGTACAGGGTGGCCCAAAAGGAGCGAAGCTGTTTGAATTTCTTATAACTTTTTTTTCCACTATTTTGTAAAGAAGACTTGGGGAATTTAAAATGGCTCATTACACAATTGAACTTCGTTTCAGAAGAAAATTATGGTTTTATTCATAATTTAGTTATGAACGACGAAGCCCATTTCCAATTTCATCTGTTCCTTAATAGGCAAAAAAGGCTACGGAAAATCCAAGAGTAGTTCAATACCGAGAGATACACCCAACGTTTGGTGCGGTGTTTCGTCGGAAAGGATAATTGGCCCATATGTTTTTGAAAATGAAAACGGTGTCGCCGTTTTCAGCACTGGTTTTAAATATCGGACAATGTTCGAACATTTTTTAAGGCCAGCCGTGGAAAACCATCCTTAAGTATGGTTTCAACAGGATTGACCAAGCCACAGCGCGCACTGCGAGGGACAAAATGGGTCTTTATGGCTGCAATCCCTTCGGTGATTTTGGTGCAGCCTGTATAATAAACATTGCACCATTTTCTTTTCCAAGGGAACTGTTGTTTAGTTGCCAGTTGCTAAAAATAGCAATACAGGAAATGCAAATCGAGACTGCATTATCTCTAGTTGTCTCTCTAGTTTTTTGGGCGTTCTTTTATAACCATGTGAAATTTCTTAGTTTTTTTCAGCAATTTGGTTAAAGATCTACTAAAGACAAGCTAAATATATAACAAACCTATATATATAAAATAGAACTTTAGAAACTTTGATTTTGTTTGTAGCTGAGCCACTACTTGGGTCATTGAGTTCGATTCAATTCCGTCGACATTGAATGAGACTTCCTCTACAAGCCGCATTGCCTCACTAAACCAGGGTGATAGTTTAGGTTACTCCACCCCTGACAGTTCATTCTTTGCCCAATCCAAGCAGTGTGTAGCTGCCGAAGTGCAAGATTGTCCAGGGCATTGACATTCGTACAGTATTTTCCTCCTCCAGATCCTTATAACCCTTACATAAGTCGTTCCAACTTAAATCCACTATCCAAGTATCCATTGCTAACAAAATTTCTCTCTATGGACCATCTGTAGTACATTAAGTCAAGAGCACTTTTTTTTAATCTCTTAACTCCACGAGTAATTTAACAATTATGTATATTTATCTTATTTTTATGAATTCATTTAAATAAACGGTTGATTAATCCGATGATGCAGAACAACATTATGGTTAATGTGACTTGAAAACGTAAATATAAAAATTTGCAAAACTCCCCATTTAAGATGACAATCTTTTCAGAAAAGCAAAAGCAAAAAAAAAAAAAAGAAATCTAAAATACCCGATTATTTTAAAAGCTTCTGCTGATTTGCGCAATGCGTAGGTTGTTTCAGGTTTGAGTTTTACTTTGAAATGCAAAAACAAAAAAAATAAGCAAAAAATAATAAGAATAATAAGAAATGAAAGAAGAAGAAAAATGGCAGAAGTCGCCTCCTAAAAGGCGTACAAGATTCATTACAAATGCACTCGCTCTGCATGCAAACAAACCAAAGAAGTGGGAGTACAGAAAAGCATAAAGAACTTGAAAAAATTTACCATGCAAAAACAAACTTCTTAACCGAATGCAACAGCGTGCTTAAAATAAAAAGGAAGATGCATGCAAATTTTACTTCCTTAAATAAAAATTGCAAACAAAATTCAACCGACATTTCTTTTTGTTTGGCGCGTTGTTGTTTGCTGGGCTTCTTTAACGTTTTTATTAATTGCAGTAAAGGTGTGTTTTTTGTAATGTTGGTGTCTGTGTGTGTGTGTGTGTGTGCCCATATTAATGTTGATTGTTTCATTAGCATTAAAAAAAGAAGAAAAATATTCTTAATTGCGTACCTCCCACCGCACTACGACACGGAAATTTATTCCGAATTCCTGCATACATAGTTTTCAATCAGTATCTGCGTACTAGTTTCAGCCGACTGTATTTTGAAATTGGAATTGAAGTGGAAAAAGGATTCAATCGTCCGTTTTTAAAATTAAACAAATTATTGATGTAGTTTTTTCTTATCTGTGGTAGTGTATAATGAAACATAAATAATAGAGTCCGGCCGAAACCGATTTTTTAAGGCCGGAAGGTACCGAATATTCGGTCAAATCTAAAACTTACCGAATATATTTTTAGCATTATTTTTTTTTTTATTTAAAATTTTATGAAGTCGCTAATATTAACAATTGCTGCTGAACTCCTTTGAGAACAACAATATATTCATAAATATAGGAAAGGATACAAAAAAAAATTAAAAGTTCTAATTCCTATGTAAATACATATATACAATTAGACAATACAAATTTCTACACATATATGTACATACATACATTTATGCATATACATATATAGTGATTTCCGAAATGGCAAATCTAGTACGTGATTTCTCTTCAGTCTACGAACTTCATTGGTATGATCTAGCAAAGTAATTGCCAATACGTTGCTGATATTACTTAACCTCTCCAAGTAATTTCTGCTAAAATTCCGAATTTCGTCTTTGACCGTCAAAATTGATAAGTCATCATGAATGGCTTTGTTTGATATAAACCAAGGAACATTAATGATACAACGCAATGTTTTAGATTGAAACCTTTGTAATATTTCTATATTTGAGTTACTGGCTGTGCCCCAGAGTTGTATACCGTAGGTCCAAACTGGTTTTAAAATTGCTTTATATATCATTATTTTACACACAAGACTAAGTTTTGATCTTTGTCCCTGTAACCAAAAAAGGCGTTTAGTTTTTAAATTCAAATGTTGTCTTTTAGCTTTTATATGATTTTTCCATATAACTCTACGATCAATGTGTAGTCCTATATATTTCACCGAGTCATGTTGTGGAATGTGACTGTTATTAAGAGAAACATTTGGCCAATTTCCGCGACATAATGTAAAGGTAACATGTGTAGATTTTTCTGTGTTTACTTTAGTTAACCAATTTTACATAAAAAAGAAATTTATCAAATCATGAAAAAATTTAAACAATAAACTTTTCTTATTTACCAGATCCACTACACTTAAAAAAATATTTTTTATTTATTATCTTGGACCAGCATTCAGGAGGTGACCCCTACACATAGGGTGCATTGTGCTGGATCTGGAGGAAAGAAATAGTAGGAGAAATGATAGGAGGTGAAGCTTCACTATCTTACAACTGTGCTTTTGCACGTTATTTGTTTTGTAGCAGTATTGTAGCGTCTCTGATGTCAAAGAAACTTAATAAATTTTGAAGTTTTTAGTAGCCATTTTTACTAATTATTTTACTTCGCCGGTGCTACACAATACCGGCGAAGGAGTGCGTTCTGATTTGCCTGTGGATTGGATAAAGCTGAAGTCGTTACTGTTCAGTGACCAGTGACTATGGCTTCGCTACTGAAACTTACGGCAACAACTGACTCAAAGCCACACAAAATGCACATCAGAAAATATGCGAGAAGTTTTTCTAAGTCTGAAACTGGGGTTGAACCCATGAAATTTTCTTTCTGTAGTCAACGAGCAGACCACTTCGAACATCGCCACCAATACAATTCGGATGAAAAATTGTAAATTTCATAACTCTAAAAAGCGGGATAGAAATTTTCAGCGGAATCGATCTCTGCAAAGCTGAAGAATAATACCGCCTAAAGCTAGATGTCTGGTCAGGTTAAAAGTGATACACGACAAATAATTTCTCTTTTTTTTTTAAATTACGAAAAATATTTGCCGGAAATACTTTTATTTATTTTATTTCTTCCATTGTGTATCAGATACAGTAGAAATCATTGACATATGCTGCATATTAAGGCCATACTTTTTGTGATTTCCTACTGGAAAGGTGTGGTTAGAATAATTGTTTTGCATTTATTATTTTGTGGTCCAATTAGCAAACAATGGTTGCGTCAAAAGCAAAAAAAAAACAAATTAATAATTTTATATTTCTCTACATTCATAAACATACAAAAATACTTGCCATACAAATATCAGTCTTCTACTCGTAATGTGATTCTGTTTATTATTTTTTAAAGTCAACTGGCAAAAGGAAGTGTCTTGCGTGTCTTCAACATTTTATTGAAGAATGATAAATGTCTTCGAATTAAACTTTATGACAATTTGAAAATAATTTGTTACGTATCGTTTCTGAAGCTTTATTTATAAGGGTTCTTGCGGATTACATATGCACATACCTACAAATTTATTTATATCTAATAAGAGCTGCTTGGCTGCCGTTGTTATTCTTGTTGCTGGGGATTGTCTTAATCAATAAATCCATTTTTAAAATTGCCCGCATAAATAACATTTCGACAAAAGCCCCCTACAAAAAAAAAAAACAAAAAAAAGCAAAAGAAATGAAACATAAGAAAAAAATATATGCAGTCAACCAAAAGAAAAAATTACCAGAACAAACGATTGTACGAGTATATGCAGCGGAAAATCCCAAACTGTATGAAACTTAACAACAAATATTATTATGGGTCTTTTGATATGGATGTAAAGAACCAAAGAAACGTTGAACGTTGTGCTGAAAAGAACAATTGCTGCAACTCAACAACTTTAATGTTATTTGCTAGAAGTTGCTGTAAAAGTTAGTCATACAAACAGTGCAGTGTTTTAGCTTGAATATGTCTTAAGCTCCTTTCTAGCAGCAGCAGCAGCAGCAGCAATAATAATAACGCCAGCAACAACAACAACGATAACAACAGCACTACAATCACCGGCAGCAAGAGCAGCAACAGGAACGGCAACGAGAGGCAAACATACTTAAGTTTTGCACCATTACTCATGCGCGATTTAACAATAAATCAAGGCGACGTGTTTGCAATAATTTTATTCAACATCCAACAACTTTTTGAAGTCAACCATGTACAACAACAAAAATAATCAGAACCAACGAAAAATAAACAATTTCAAAAAAAAAAAAACTTCTATAGCGCAAAGAAAACAACACGAACACGAAAAAAATAACAACAACAAGAACAACAAAACAGTTCACTCTTTCAATAATGTTCGGTGTATTTAAGCAGTTCGACCACAAGAGACGCCGTCTGTTTGTGTACTTTTACAGTTGTTGTTTTTGTTATTGTTATTGTTATTATTGCTGTTTGCCATGTTGCTGATGATGAGGAGGATGATGATTGTTTTTATTGGCCTCGGAGAACAATGAAACCGTTTTCCGCCAAATGTTGCCCAAATATGCCTTAAACTTGAAATCGTGATTAACCACTATAAAAGCTCCCACTTGTCAAAGCAAAATGCTAAAGAATTTTTTATCATATTTTTCGCCCCTCAAAAAACAAAAAAAAAACAAAAAGAATGCATTCAATTCCCAAAATAAAAATTAAATCCAAAAAGACAACAATCGTGAAATTGATCGTGATGTGTAATCAACTGCAGCAAAAACAACAGACTAAAAAGCACGACTTAATTGTTACGCACAATTACTTTTTGGGATCATATAACAACAGAACCTCCTTAAGTCTCACTAACACACTGACGCGTTTGCTAAAAACAAAAAAAAAAAATTACTTTCGGTAGCTGTTGCAATTACTGGTTTTTCGGTAGGGGCAGCAGCCGGTGCTTCTCATTGTGAGTTATTAGAACAATTTTAAGCAAACTTATTCATGCTCAGGCATGAATTTGTATTGGAATGAAAATTTAATATGCATTTCCATTCATATTTTAATAAAACCTGTTCCCCACTAACAGTTTAATTTTTATTGAATTGTTTTTTTTTTCCTTTAAAATCCATAACCATTTTAGAAGGTAGAGAAGGACAACTGAATTTTCTTTATCTACCACTTTGTGGAAGGTCTTGAGGTATCAAAGAACACTTTTTTAGTTGATGGCTTTGCTTCATGTTCAACTAGAATATATCGAATGCATTTCAGTTACCCTCACGAAATATTTGTAAATGCTCTGCCAAAAACACGTTTAACCTCGTCATGCTATTTTATAAAAAAAAAGCATTTATCTACATATACATACATATATATACATCTCTGCATGCATGTATTTTGAATAGTTTTATTCATTTTGAATTTTTTAAACAATTTAAAGTTAAATAATCAACAAACCATAACAACAATTTCCACCAATATATAGAATGGCTTTTACGCTTTTTCGCCCAACCAAACTAATCCGCTCAAATTTTTGCAATTTATTTTTTTTATAATTTCATCTCAATGACAGGAACGCAAAAAAAAGCAAAACAAAATCAAAATTCAAATTAAAACAAAATCGAAAAGTACAAAATTCTGCTTTTAACAACTACAAACATTCAGCTGTTATAATAATGCAGAAAATACAAAATAATGAACTTGTACTGATGGAATACCGGAGCAACGTGGAAAATGTACTCCTGGTCATGATTGTGAACGAAACAAAAGAACAAAAAAAAAAAAAATAAGATTCCGACACAAATTCTTAAAAAGCAGATCAAGGAAACCAAAGCAAATGCAAAACGATTTGTGGATGACTGTTGAATTCAATTGAGTTAAGTTGATAATCAAATACAAATTATGTGATGATATACAATCACGTACATGCCAAGTAATTTACCGCGATTAACTCCTCGTTTCTTTTTTTTTTTTTTTCTATTTTTTTGTTGTTGTTATTTTGAATGTATTTTCCTCTTTAAGTTATTTTTTTTTGTTTCGCTCGTTTACAGCGCATAAATGATGAATATTTCAACAATACGCCTGCAAGTATCACAAATATGTAATACTGGTAACAACAACAACAACAACATCGCTTTAATACGTTACTAAACTACACTTTCAGAAATTTTCCATTAGTATAGAAAAATAAATCGATGGATTGGTTGGTATTCCTGTGGGATACCCGGGAGTCTGAGTATGAATTATTTTATGCAGAAAAACAAGTGTGCGGATTTTCAATAGGTTATCGAAACTGACTCCATATAAAGGTTCCTAGAAACGGAGGAAACGTGATCAAATCTCCTCAATCCGTACACACACCGTACTATGTTATTAAATAAGACATTCAGTTTCTTCCTACTAACTGAGTCGCAGCTTGCAAATAATTCACACCCATACAACAAAGACGTTACTAATTAATATATTGGCAAGCAAGATTCTAATTCTGAGGGGTGTAAAGTATTGCGTAGACCATAGAGCCCGTAACTTAAAATACAACTGACCTACCAGTGAGTGCACATGATCTGTCCAAGTCAAATGATTATTAAAAATTATACCCAGATTCCTCGCCCTGTTAACGATCTTGATCCTATCACCATTCAAAATGATATCCCCAGAAATAAAAAGAGACACACCTTTTTCTTCTTCAAATTACAATATACTTCTATTTTTTAGGATTAAAACAGAGCCCATTTGCAGTGTAGCCCAGATATAAATCTGGTTCAATTCGTGATTTAACTCGGAGATACCGGTGGCAATGTTCCCCGCCGCGGTACTCGAAAGTAATTTGTACGTCATCTGCATAAAGACGGATATTACACCTTGAAAGTACTTTTGGCAAATAATAACTGGATAGTATATAAAACTGTAAAACGGTTTGGCATTTATTCTTTCAATATTCGTCCAGCTGATGGTTATCTAATAATAAGTATGTATACGAGTGGAATCTTTAAATACGAACAACTTGTGGTCAACATTTATGAATGACTGTAGTAATTACTTTGAACACCTTCTTTAATAAATTTTGGTTTTCGTTTTCCAAGCCTTCTGTACTTGTAATAAATCTGTCTTGTTTTTTGTTTTTGCTTTTGCGCGGAAAGCTCTCCTTATAAAGATATTTCATTTGATGAAAATTTAATATCAGATTTGAATATTTCCACTACAATTCGAGTATGTGCATTTTTTGTTTTTTCCTTTGCACGTGCAAGTACATATTTTGAGCTTTTTTTCTGGGACCAGTATTCAGCAGATGTCTCCTACGTATGCAATGCATATACCGGAACTATGGAAAGGGAAGGGGAAAGTGATAGAGATGACAAGTCGAAGAAGGCTTCATTATATTTACAATTCTGCTTTTGCACGGTTTTTGTTTTTTTTTTGTTGTTTTTGTTTGTGTTGCCGCGCCTCTAGTGTGAAGGAGACGCATTCATATTTTGAAGCTGTCTTGTTGGTAGCCATTTTATTAATTATTTCACTTCGACGATGATGCTATATAATACCGCCGAAATCGAGCGCTCTGTTGTTACTTTTGGATTAGTAGCTGCTGCAGTCGGTGCTGTTCAGTGAGCAGTTACTATACTTACGCCATTGAAGCCTTCCTCCGACAAACAACTGACACAAAAAAACAATAATGTACATCAGAAAAATTGAGAATGAGCTCGAACCCAGGACCTTGGCTTTCGTAGTCAGCGTGCTAACTGCCGCATCCATCGTCACCCCTAATTTATAGAAAATAAGTATTCCTGGCGTTAGTTAAATTCATTCATTTCTTTAAGTGCAGCACGTTTAGTAGTTACACCGCCTTTACAGAGCAAATGTAGTCAAATGCTCAAATTTTTAACACAAAAACGTGAATATTATTAAAAAGTGACCCTGGTGTCGGCTTTCGAACATTTGATCTTTAATGTTGTTGCTGTTGTTATTGTTGTTATCAGAAATAAGTGGTCGCTCATATGCGCTCGTTCGCTCACTCTTTGTGTGTTTAAACGAGTGCTGCAAGCGGTAGAATTTATTTATCAAATGTGTTAATTTTTCAGCATGCAAAGTTTTTACCTCGACTACTTCTTCTACTACGGTTTCTTCTATATGCTCTCCATAAATGTATAAAACTGTAGATTTAATGACGTGACTGACGCTTGCAAGTCTGTTGCAGCACATTTGCTTTGTTCACTGTGTGTCTGTCTGCTTCAATGCTCCTTCATATTATAAAATCAAATCATGTTTACGGCAGGTAATTCAATTCATTTTAGACTAGTTTAATTTAAGACGACTTTGTTCTAATTGTTTATCGTTGCATGTGTGTGTGTGTGTGTGGAAGAGTAGGCGTTGTGTATGCAGTAACAATTACGCTCCTCATAAGAGGAGTTTGCTGATAACTTTAATGCAACTCAAAATGTATGATGGCTTGCATAATAATTATGCTGCGGCACTTGGATGTTCTGCTTGCTATTGCTTTCTTTATTTTATTTTCTTTCTTGGTAATTTTGTTAATAAAAAAAAAATACGTTAAAATCTGATTAGGCATTTATGTGCACAGGAATATGATGGCCCCATGACGTTTTCAAGATTAAATGGAAAATAAAATTATTTCATTGTTTTATTTTTATAAAACAAAATCACATTTATGGCTTTTCAATTGCTTAAATGCCAGCTAAAATCCATTCGTTGTTTAAATTATTTGTTTTTGTCAATTTATAAAGCAATTTTGATTGTCCCGGCATTTTAATGAAAAAATTCAAATGCATACCTTTTTTTGTTGTTAATTGTTGTTTTTAGATGGAGAAGATGAAAAATATAAATTTGCGAAATTGTATTTTCGATTTTCAATTATATTTTAATCAAAATCGTATGCAAGTGGTGTGTATGCTTTTGACGCTGCCCATGGTTATGTTTTTTGGTCAAGACTTCACACGCTGTACAATACAGCATTTGTTGTTTATAGTACGTACGCTCCTTCATTTCGATTTGGGCATGCGCCGTGGTCGTACATGCAGTGTGTAGACGTTTTGTTGGCTGTTCAGTGGCAAATACTTCAAGATGCCAACACGCTAATAACATGATGGTTGGTGTCGCTACATTTTCTACATACGAACAGTTTGCCATGTTTTAGTGCTAAAGTTTAGAATATTGTAATTATACACACACACCCAAAAACAAATCTATACACACACATACACACGCTCTTCTATATTCAAACGTCAGCTCACTAACGCACAATATGTTTATGTGCCAAGGCATGTTGAAAGTCATACAAGCACAGATCTGTTTAAAAGCAAGAAACTGAACTTACTTGTATAAAACTAAACATGTTGCACTTACAGTAGCCTTGAGGCATCGATACGCAGATAAATAATGCTACAATTTGTTGTTGTTCATTTTATCGTGGCTGGTTAAAAAAAAATTTTTTAAATGTCCCAGCAAACATTTTAATAATAAATTGTTGCATTAGACATAGTAAGTCCATTTGTTTACTTTCCAGTGAAATCCAGTAGTTGGGTACATTTGCTTTAATTGAAAAAAAAAATTCGCTCTCAAAAATATCACGTAACACAAAAAAGTATGACTGCATTTTCACCAGGCAAGTTAAATGCACAAGCCTTAAGTTTATAGCAGAGGGAGAGTGGGGGAATGGAATAGAGTGCACACTTTCCTCTACTCGGCAAATTGAAAAGTTTTCTTATACTTGAAGTTGGTTGCAAATAAATTTTGACATTTTCTTTCATGTGCATTTTGTTGTGCTTTTTTTTGATCTGTAAATATTAGGTCAGTTCCAGGTTCTTAACAAAAGTGTCCGAACTTTTGAGAGTAAAAAGAAAATTACTCTCTGATTGTGACAAAGTCGCCCAAAATTACTGGAACGCAAAAAACCACAATTGGACATCTTGAAATACTAGTGCTGCTTACTTTCTCAGATACATTTTATTTTAGTGATTTTAGGCGATTAAAATTCATAATATTTTAATAGCAAATCATTTGCATCATTGGCAACAGCCGTAAAAAGTGAATGAAAATAAACTGGAAATGGTAAAAGCCATTTTTTTTTATTAAATAAAGTCATAAATATGCACAAATATATGTTCTTACAGCCTAAAGTTTATTTAAAAAAATCTTCCGTTTAACTTTTTCATAAATTTTTAACTAAAAACTTTTTTCGTTTCATTTTCGTTTTTCTTTTCTGATTAATTACTTAGTTTCATATGTAAATAAAAAAAACAGCTGATAATTTAATTCTAGCCCGAACTTACCTGTGCAACTTTGTACAGAAAATGAAAACTTTTACTCTCATTTCCACTCAAAATTGCACAAAAATAGTTATCTGGAACGCTGTTGGGTAAATTTGTGCGAGTTCGGGCACTTTTGTTATGCACCTGGAACACACCTATTAATCACTTTCAAAGTGCAGCAAATAAGAGATGTAAAAAATTAAAGAATATATAAGCAGAAGAAAACGAATCTTGCCGCGTCTGAACGGAAAAGAAAATTCAAAAGAGAATCCCAATAGATTTGCACAAGTAAACTTGCCGCGAATGAAAAAGTTGCCAAAATTTTTATGTTCTTCAAAGCAGCTGATCACTAAAAATCGTAGTGTTGTAAAAATATGAAATATCTCAGTATAAACAAGTTTTTCGTATTCGATACAATCCGCTTTTGTAATTATATGGAATAAGAAATTATTTGGAAAGAAAGTTTTAACAAAAAAATTTTCTATTTTCAATTCTTATTTACACACAAAAATAACCAAAATTCTTTATGGCTGTATGCTTCCTGGGAAAGACATGACCATAAAACGTTGCATATTTATAAGAGACTCTTGTAAAAGAACTAAAGTGGAAATGAAATGAAGTAAAATAAATATACAAATATGTATGTACTTATATGTATAAACATATGTGTGTCTATAAATTCAAAACATATTTTATCACCTTGGATTTGTTGTGTATTGTTGTTGGCTGAGTTGAGAACCAATGAAGCATCCATCCGTGCGTTGCTCTGGCGCATCTGTGTGCAGAACTTTATATGAAAACTGACTGACTGACCAAAGACACAAACACCAAAACGAATGTCGCCAATATTTGATTTAAATTTTTTCCGTTTTCTTAACTTGCAACAGCTAAGAAAAAACCTAATAAAGTTTTAACGTATTAAAGAAAAGTAAATACCTTCACAAGATAATGATGGGTATGTTTGCTGATGAAGATGGTGAACTTAAACAGGATGAGAATCATGATGATGATGATGATGATGATGATGATGATGATGTTGTTGTAGTTATTTTATTTGTAAGTTCTTTAGATTAGATTGTCGGCTATAGTATAGTATGGATATGAGTATTGTTGGTTAGTTGCTTAGTTGGAAGACTGGTCAAACACTTTTGTTGGTTGGTCGCATGAGTTCCCAAGTATGTGTCAGCATGAGTTAAATGTTGTTGGCAGTCAGTTTGTAGAATATGCCTGTTGGGTTCAAATATTTAATTGAAAAAGGGCTAAAAATGTTGAACATCGCAGCACTAACAACTGCCACAAACAACAAACGCAAATAATGTTAAGAGGAACAGCAACACTTCAATGCAAAGCGACGTTTGCCTTTTCTCATTTTAAATCCAATTTAAATTGCAATAAATTTCACTGCAAATATTCATATACAATCAAGTATGTATTTATAAGCAACGACTACATTCCTTACGTAGAAGATATTCGGCTGGTATCAGTATATTTTCATAGGTAATCAAATCACATTTGTTCGAATGTCTGTCTGTCCGCCCGCGACGTCTTTGGCACACAATTTTTAATTTCGTTCAGCTTTTTTCTCTTGAGCACGAATGCGCTAAAATGTTTCATATTGTAAATGCAATCAAACTTAACAAGGGCAGTAATAAATAATGATGGCAACAGTAAAAGCAAACATTTCCGCATCACTCCCGAATATAAGTTTTCTTGCAAAGGATTTCCAAGCAGGCAGTCTGTCTGTCTGTCTGCTGGCAATAATATTTATATTATATTTCCCACCTTAGTTAGTTTTTTGTTTCTCATCGGAAGAGCAGAAGTCCAATGATGGGTTCTTAGTTTGCTAAAATGAAAAGTTATTTATTTGTTATTCAAAGTGCTGCTATATCAAATATTTGTTAAAATATTTCTTGGAATTATTTAAGGCGAAACCTTATTTTATGCTGTTATTGTGTTGTTTTACCCATATATCTGGCTTAAACAAACGCACATACCAATCAAAAAATTACTGGCAAAATGTAGACGCAATTACGTTGACGGCTTTGAAAATTCCAAAAAGCCAAGATCTAAAAACAAACTCAAAAAAAAAACAAGTTCAAGTAAAGCGAGTTCGGTCTAAGGGACTGTTCTGCTAGTGATATAGCGGCGAACCAATAACTAGACAGGCAGACGTACGAAGTGAAATCTTTCTGAAAAACTGAAATGACAAACAAATGAACATAATCGCACTCAATATGAAAAGTGCAACATTATAGGAACATTTATGTAGTGTCAGTGTTTCACGGCTAACGAAAAAAAAAAAAGAAAAGAACTGACTGCCTATCAAGGTAAAAAATTTTCGATTTGATGTTGTGAACGTGTGCATGTGTTTGTGTATGAATTTCATATATAAAAAAAAAAAGTAAAACATTACTTAGTGGAAGCACGTTAGCAGCAATAAACGTTACCAACAGCAATCTTAGCACCAACAGTTAAACCACAGGACAATACAATAACAAAAATAGGTTTGTTGATGTATGTACACTGGAAAAAATCCTTCATTAATATAATATTCAAAGTTTTCATTCATACAAAGAACAATTACATTCTCCATAAGTTTGGCATAGTTCATTATATCAATGAATATCTTATCATAGTCTAAACGAGTATTTTTAATAAATCTATGATCAGATATAAAAAAGCTGCGTGATTTGCTAAAGCTAACTAAATTAGCAGTTATTTTGCTTAAAAATGTTTTATATTTGTCATTTTTTGATCTTTCAACAAATGCAAATTAAAGTGTCATAATTGCAATGAAAGTATTTCATCAATACAATGAAATATTCTTCATATAAAAAATTAATTTATTTACGTATGTATGTGCACTTAGTCGCAAAACTCTACATACGCGATTTATTTTCTTCAATAAAAATTTTAATTTTTAAGAGAAATACAAAAATGTTGTTGAACTTTTTTATTTCATAGGATTAAGTTTTATAAAAGCAAAACTCTACATACGATACATTGTAAAAACTGTGGGGTAACTTCGAAAATATTTAATGGATTGTATGGCCTCCTTTTGCATCTAGAACGTCTTTAATCCTTTTAGGCATCGAAAAAAATAAATTTTTTGTTATTTCGGGCCCTTCTATATATAAGTTTCTGTTTTAAATGAGTTCATAAATGTGTCGTGTTAAATACTTACAAGTAAGATTTTCAAAAATTTTACTTTACATACAAAAAAAAAAATTATGAGATAAAATTAAATTTCGATTTCGTATGTAGAGTTTTGTGACTAAGTGTACATATGTTTATTATATCGTTAAGCTGGTCTGTTTCTACACTTCGCTTTTAGCTATTTTTTCTGTTTGTATAGTCGGGTATTCTCAAAGAGCTTTTGCCAGCTTTTATATAAACGTAAAGGACTTATTGAGGTACTTGAACGGCACAGGATGGCTATAACGACCTCTAGTTTCTCTGTGGCTAAGGTAATAAAACAGCACCTACGGTGCTACTTGGGTCAATCCATCTTGGACGGCTGCCTTCCTAACCTAACCTATAAAAACGTTTCAGAGCTTTTTTAGAAATTTCGTTGAAGGTCTACTGATGAGTTGGCATAGCCACCAACGCAATGTATGTATATATAGGCTAGATGAATGATACAACGACCAAATGTACGTGAGTAAATTTATATTTTTATATGAAGAATATTTCATTGTATTGCCGAAATACTTTTATTGCCTTTAAGACAACAAAATTATTTCATATATGAAAGTTTTCATCACTTTTATGAATTAATTTCGCTTATGTTATGTATTGATGTTCATTAGAAGAAAAAAACATTTATATATTATATATATGGAAATGTTTCGTTAAACTAAGGAAACACATATCCAAATGATATTCATAAATGCAATGAAACATTTTTTATAGATCCAATAAAGATCATCTTTGGCTGACTTTTTTTAATGACAATTTTCGTTGTATTAATGTGGGTGGCGATGTATGAAGTAGTCTGCGTGTTGACTATAAAACCAAAAAAAAGTCCTGGGTTCAAGGCCAGTTTTAGACTAAGTCATAAAAACATTTCGCAGTTTCTGTGATGTGCATTTGTGTCAGTTGCTTGTCATACAGTTTCAGTGGCGAAGGCATAGTCACTGGTCACTGAACAGTACCGGCTTCAGGTGATAACAATCCACAGGTACACCAGAGGGCTAAACTTCGTCGGTATTGCGTAGCACCAGCGAAGTAGAATTGTTAGCTAGTGAAGCTGCTATCTCTTTCCTCTAGTTCCATCACAATGCATCGCATGTGTAGGTGTCATCCCCAGAGTGAGTGCTGTTCCGAGATAAAACAAAGAATTTTAAAATTCATTGTATGAATGACGAATTTTTTTTCAGTGTATATATATATATGTGGATTTATATATATATCGATGTATATTGCCATTATTGGCGACACGATAATAGTGCGCCGTAGTAGTGTTAGTCGTCGACGTCGTCTTCATAAACATCACCAATGACATCGTCATCGCCATCAGAAATTATTTGAACACGAAGAAGAATGAAACGAGTACCAGAGCAATGGTATGTATGGCTAGTCATGGCATGATGTGGACAAGAACATTCATACATACACACACATACATACATATGTATGTATGTAGTATATATGAAGTGTAAATCCATCATAGATACATGCGAACATAGATGGGTTATTCCCTTCCGAATAATAATAGCAAACAACGATGATAGCAATAATAGCAAATCTGTTGCTTTTGCTGCTGACGATGATAGTAGTGACACTTTTTCTAAAAGTGTCGTACATGTCGCCGTGTATCGCTTTAACATGTGCTTTTCGAATTGATGTGTTATTACGAAAAGGTGAAGGCAATAATGGTCAATGGTTGTAACCATCATCATCCTCAGCAAAACTAAACGGATAAAACAAAAAAAAAAAAAAAGAGAAGTAGGTATTAATATTAACCTTGTTTATATAAAATTAATATCGTGCGAAGGCAACAGAATAGTATAGTAACCGTTCCACATCGTTGAAACTCTTTGTAGAATATTCCATCTTCATTATTACTCGTAACTGCCGTTAAAATTGAAACAGTCATATCTGATGGATGAAGAAACTCAGTAGATTGGCTTATCTACTGTTGCCGTTTCGCCTCCACGGCCATTAAAATTTCAGTTCGTTTTAAATCTAATAAAATTTTACATCACTTCCTAGTAAATTTTTTTTCTTATGCAGCAGCATTCGGCGTGTAATAATTCCTTTTGTCTACAAGATATTAATTTTAAGTCACTTTGTGGCGTCTCTTAGCGTAAATAGCTGTATGGCCACAGAGCCACAAACATACCCAGCATTTGTGTATGCGAACCCGTAAATGTGTTTAAATAGTATGTGTGTGTGCATGGGTGTGTGTACTTTCATATGGTTACAAGTGTGTGGATTTATTTGCGGTAGCAGTATCACATCAAACTGTCACTCATTCAGGTATTTTGCTTACATTTTTTATTTACGCTTGACCACATCACTCCTGTAATTTTTATTTTTTTTTTTGTTCATATGTTGCTGTTTTTCATCGTTTTATTGTTGGCAATATCATCCACATAAACCAGTGTCTGTGAAAAATGTAGACAGTATGTACAAATCGGAATGCGTGTCACCTAGAGACTGACTGAATGAATGAATGCTTTTGCTGTGATGGTTCAAAGTTTATTTAGCCAACAACAAACAAAATAAAAAAGAAAGCAAAAAAAAAAAGTTATTGGCATGATGATTCTACGCAATTGAGAGAATGTCATGTTGTATTTTCTTTATCATTGGAGACGATAATTACTTTTCTTGTTTGTGTGTACCGGCCGCATTCTATCGCATAGATTTCAGCTGGATGTATTAGCAGAACAGTGTTTTTTTTATGACTTGCTTTTATGTCTTTCAGTGTTTTTCTTTTGTAGAATTTAATAGTGTATTTGGAACTCGAATTTAAAAATTTTGGGGTCTCTCTTAAGAGATATTGGCAACACAAAATCTCCTAAAAAGGAATTCTTAGTCCGCAGGTATCTCGTAGTTTTAAAAAACTATTCATCTTGTATCGTTTTAGTTACAACATACATAATTTTTGGGCAAAATTTTTTGACTGCTTGTATATGCTGCTGCTCCAACGACTATTTTGAAGTTACTGTGCCGTGTGCAGGAGACGGCGAAGAAACTCATTGGATACACCCTCTCATTTCCACAGGTAACGCCCTTCCCCTTATTAAGAGCGCAAACATATGTGGTCGTTTTGGCAACGAATCGCAATATAAAGAGATCTCATTTTCAAGGCATAACAGCCTGTCTGTGAAACTCCCCACAGCAGTATATCCAGACGTGGGAAAATTCAAATTATATATAACCCAAAAAAAAACAGAATTATAAACAATATGCTCAGCATGAAAGAGGAGTTAATTTTAGTGCGACAGCATAGCACGCCATTGTTGTTCCACAGAATAAAAAAATAAAAGTAAATAGTCATTTCTTCAATAAATAAATTTCTATTTTCATGTGAAAAAAAACAAAATAAACATAAAGAAAATTATGCATTTTAACACAAATCCCTCAAAACACGTTTTATATGTCAAACAAGTGATTTTTTTTATATCTTGGACCAGCACTCAGCAGATGACTCCTACATACGCGGTGCATTGTGCTGGAACTAGAGGAAATGGATAGTAAGAGAAATGATAGGTGGTGAAGCTTCACTATCTTACAATATTGATTTTTGCTCGTTTTTTTTTTTCGTTTTTATAGCAGTGTTTTAGCGTCTCTGATGTCAAAGAGACGTATTAAATTTTGAAGCTTCGTTTTTAGTAGCCTTTTTTTAATAATTATTTTACTTCGCCGGTGATACATACTACCGACCAAGGAAGGCGTTCTGATGTGCCGTCACTGTTCAGTGACGAGTGACTATGCCTTCGCCACTGAAACCTTCCGACAACAACTGACACAAAGACACAGAAATGCACATCAGAAAAAAATGCGAGATGTTTTTATGAGTCTGAAACTGGTGTTGAACCCAGGAAAATTTTTCGTTTTGTAGTCAACGTGTAGACTACTTCGAGGAGAAATTGTTTAGAATTTTGTAACCCCGTACACTCTTAAGTATACATATTTACACATCCTTTGTAAGATCGAAATTAGGCATATGCCTCTGCTATTTGGAACCCTTATTCCTCCAATCTTAATTTGCCATGTAGAGAGACTTTAAAGAACTTTTTTTTAATAAATTTGCTGCGGCCTCTCTATTTCATCTATTCTTTGTTCCGTATGAGTCTAAATGCCTATTTATAGGTTTACGTTCTCTAGAATCATGTACAATCGATCTTACTGGTGTTTGATATTATCAATGGTTACACATTGATTGTCCTGACTTGCTTCTATCTATACCATTTTACATTCCACCTAGAAATTTGAGATTGGCTAAGCTTTTTGATGTACCTTTCCATGGAACTAATTTAGCGCGTAATGGGAGTTTAACTGGCGCTTCCGTTCACTTTAAATAAATATCTTTAATATTAAATTAAAGTGTGTTTAAATATGTTTGTTGAAAGTGATTCTATTACTGTGTGAAACTTTTATATCATTTAAAGAATGCCAAAATTTTAAATCTTAATTTTTATTAATTTTTTTATTATTTTTTTTTTCAATAATGCAGAAATAAAAATTTCACTTTAACTAGGACATATTTGAAGGAGTTCAGACGGAAGAAAATTTTTAATTTCTTGGTATTATTCAATTTTTGTATGTTCTGACTTGTTCTTAAATTTGTGAAAAGTAAATTTGTTTTAATTTCTTTATTGTGAGGAGTTCCCTTTAACAGATTTTCCTCTTCTTAAGGACTTAAATATTTTGCAAACAGTGACCTCTCTTAAATTCATACAAACTTCACAATATGATCGAACTTCACTACTACGCACATCATCATCAACATAATAATTGCCACTGAAAATCTTCAATATTATTACTGAGATATTATATGAAATGCAATTTCTAGTAGCAACATCAGCGGCAACCTGTAAGTGTGAAAATATCTTTCAACTTTTTTAATTTCTTTGTCGCACCAAGCACAAAAGTGATAATATTTTATAGCCATAAAACAGAGCAAAGTGTACAATAGCGGGGAAAAACAACAAAAACAAAATTCTTTATAGTCCAGCAAGTAGCCGAAGTGGCAGGCATTCAGCCGTCCAGTCAGCTCTGGAAAAAATTCATTTAAACGTCATTGTCGCCATTATCAAAATACAATTGCATCTGTTTCATGTGTCAACAACAATCTATTAATTTGTCAACATTGCTTGCACCAAACAACAGCATCAGAAACACGAACAAAAACAACTGTAACAGCAACAACGTCATCTCTTCATTGGGCAAAATGACCAAATATCGCCAAGTAAAAAAATAACAAAGCATAAAAATGTTGCAGGAACAGCAACAGCTACAGCTACAGCGACGGAAACAAAAATAAAAATAAAAATAATAACAACAAAAGTAGTTTAACGTGAAATGAATGAATTGAGCTTGAGAGCAGCCAAGCCATAAATAAGCACACACACTTTTTACACTCATACATACGCAAAAACAAACGTATGTACGTACAAAAATACACACAATAATAACGCATCAATACGCGAGTATATTTTACCTTGTTTGTATCCATGCGTGTGTGTGTGTGTGTGTGCACGATCAAACAGCAGGCTGAAAATTAATATTCCAGCAACAGTTAAGATAAGCGACAAAAGTGTGAACGACAATTACTGCAGTTGCCGCCGAATTCAGCGTCATAATACTAAGAAGAAGAAGAAGACCCGATTGAAACTCTTCGTATGAACAGCCGAAATTTATCAGACCTTCTTGCTGCGCACTACAAATTTAAACCAACACCGGTGACTCATGAGACAACTGAAGAGGTTGTGTTGTGTGACTGACTGTCGTGTACTGTATGCAATTAAATAGAACAAACTATATGAAACGTATGAACAGTCGTAAATGAATTGAATTTTATTAGTGTGCAAAAAGGAATTAAAAATACAAAATACAGCAATAAATCTTAAGAAAGTGTAAGCCTTTAATTTGAACAACAACGGAGCTATAAAAACGACAACAGCAACAACAACAACAAGTAGAAATTTTTCCTTTGCATCTTTTGCAGCTTTCGGTATTTACAACTGTTGGTGACAATGAATGAAGTTACCGCACCGCACAAACTGGGTGACAATGATGGGAGGGTTGATGTTCCGTTGAACTAGTTAAATATACAAATACACGCACCTACTCGATGCATGTAAAGGGTGTCTCAGCAAGAATGCACTTTTTCATTTCAAAATTAAAATAATAACTATTTTTCAGATAGTTGTGATTTTTTTTTATTGGATTGCAAAGAGGACATGTATGGAAGAAAATATCAGCCCCCCACAGCTCTGATGGTAAGTCACTACTATTTTCATGCAGTTTTCCATGAATTTTTCACAGAGATGTTGCTGTATCTCACGGATGACGCGTTGTATATCGGTTTTGAGATGAAGAATTATTTCTGATATATTCGCTTAAAGCCGAGATTTCACAAAACTCCAAAAAAGAATAAAATTGCACGGCATTAAATTGCATGACCTTGGTGGCCAGTTGACATTAGAATTTCATGAGATAATTTGTTCTGGAATTTGTTTCTGCAATAAATCGATTGGTTCATGCGCGTTGTGGCTGGTGGTGGCGTCTTGCTGAGACCACATATCGTCGAGATCCATGCTGTCCAGTTGCGGCAACAGGAAAGAACTCCGTTATAATGTTCCTGTAACGAATGCCGTTCACATTCACGCCGCCTGACCAATATCCACACCAGGCAGTTGCCCGTTGTGGGTGCATTTGTTTCTCTTGCATTGCATGAGAATTTCCGGAGCCCCAAATTCGACAATTTTTTGTATGAACGAAGCCTTGCAGATCGAAACTTTTTTGTAATAAGTTTTCATAATTATTACGCGTTATTATTTCATAAATCCCTCCATTTTTAATAATCGGAATAAACATATTATCAACTGAAATACAAAAGGTCGTAACTACCAAAAAACTCAAAATTGAGTGTTTAATGAATATTTGTATAGCGCATCAAGTCACATGTAACATGGAATTTTTAGCTTTCCATTTTTAAAAATAACGATTTTATTAAAAAAAAATTCAAAATGCAGTTTTTACTAAACTTTCAACATCAATGTATTTCTTGCTGTTGAAAAATAATGAAACACTGGAAATGTGTTACCAGCTTCATTTTTTTGGAGACCTAATTTTTAACGTTGTAAATAAACTCATCATTTTATTTGGATGATATTGCGAAAAACTCCTATTCGTAAACACAACACTTTTCATTTTATTACGTTTTTTGTCTCTCCTGTAAAATTTTTAAAAAAGTGTTGTTAGGCCCTTTTGCATTTTAGGTGACGGTAGGGTAGCCAACTCTATTGACTATCTTGAGCATCGTCGCAACATGGGGTGCGTTTCGTTGTTCTTTCGTTACTAGAATAGGATGTGTTCTAATGAAATCAGGGAACTTGTTTTCGAAACCCGGTCATTCGCGCGCACGACGCGATCATCATTAAGAGCGCATCCATTTGTGGTCGATTAGGCGGCGACTCGCACTACGCATTGCAGATAAAATTCGTTTTTTGGCCAAACAGCACGTATGTGGAATGGACTTCCCGCGGAGGTGTTTCTCGTCACTTTTAACGTGAGAAGATTTAAATCAAATGTCAATAAACACTACTCCCTCTATCCTTTCTCCCAAGACCTTATTTCCCAGTTCCTAGTTCATCATCCTCTGAGTCCAAAAAAAAAAATATTTGTAACAGCTGCCATATATCAGAGTTGCACTTGTACAAAATATGTGACACTAAATTTAAAAACTGCATTTTTACTGAGACACCCTTTATGATATTTATGTGTACACATATACATACATATATTCATACATATGTACATATGTGTATATATAGTATGTCTGTGTGACTGACGATGTTTTATGATGCAGGTGCCTGCTTGTACAGCAACCAATGAATGCCTCATACTTCAAATTCTTCCTATTCATCTTTCTCCTTTGTCAATGTTGTGTCAAGAATGAGGAATTTCTTTAACATTTTTATGTTTTATATTTTCCTTTATTTGGTCTTGAATTAAGTTTAAAGCTTTTGTTGCTTTTGTTTTTGTAATATTTTCATTTTACTCCGAAACAAATATCGCAACAAAAAAAAGCGCTCAGCTCTATATCTTTGTTGCCATCGTGTGGGCAATAAATTGTCAAGTGATATCGTTGGTGCAAATTATAGCGTCGACATGCTGTGCAACAAAAATTGCCAGTACTCTAGTCGAGCTTAGCTCTATTTTTTTTTTGTTGCTCTGTACAGAATTTCTCTCAACCTTTTGAGTGCAATGTTACTAAGATTTCTTGTTTTATTTTCATTATTATACGGCACTGTACAACTTTATTCACCAACAGATCTTCCTGTTGTTTTTCATGTTTGCCAAAGCGTACAGTGAGTGCCGCAATAGATAGTGGCCACCCGGTGTGCGTACTGTATTTCAAGGAGTAACTTTTTTTTGCGTGCCTTCAAGCTGATACACATTCCATTTTCGTGACGTCTAAAGCAATCTGTGATGAAAAGATTTGATTTACATTAAAATAGTTGGGGAAATAATCTCTGTTTACAAATTGTTGCATTTTTTCTTTCGTGCAGGGAAGAGGAAATAATATTTAAAAACTATATAAAATGCATGCATAACATATCAATAGAAAAACTATAGAATTAGTTATGTATTTAGCAATAGCTTTAAGATAGAGTGATAGAGAGAGAGAACTAGGTTCGTATTACTTCAAAACGTAAAACAATTTATTTTGAATTTTTATTTCGTAATATTGTTGAAGCAAAGCGAAATTACGGTATATAAAATCGATTGAGATTGTCAAAGAAATTATGTATATTGGAATTTCTATTTACATACATATGTATACTATATATTAGGGACATAAATTTGAAACCCAAGACACAAACCATTTATTTTAGAGGAGCTCTTTTTCTACTTAACAGAGCACTGGAGTTTAGAAAAATGAGCTTGAATAAAGTGATCTTTTGAACTGAATTTTTTCAGAAGATTAGTGGCCATCGTGGAAAAATGGACAATACTAGACATATCCCACTATATACAAATGGTGCATCAGTGGGACCTGTAACGAGCAGAAAAGGTCGTATTACCCAAATAATTTTAGGAGTTTAGAAAAAAGACTTTGAATAAAGCGATTTTTTGAATTGCATTTCTTCAGGGGATTAGTGGCCATTGTGGTAGATTTTAATGTTCTTTTTTTTTAATTTTTCATTTGAACCAAAATACATTAGCATGCTGTCCGATGGCAAACCTAGTGTAGATGAGAAGAAAGATCTGAAAATAGAAATATGTATGTGCAATAAAAAAAGTAAAGTCATGGATTGTTAGGTTTTTGTTAATAAATTTTTTTGGTTTTGTGTTCGGTATTGAATTTTGAACATAAGAATCTTCAATTTCTAGTCAGAAATTAGGAAATTTCTTGAGAATGAGTAGTAAAGCATCCAATTTTAGAACAGTTGGCTTGATTGTGAATGCGCAATATGTGGTGAAAAGCGATCGTGGGATTAGATAAACGACTGGGTGTTGGTAGCGTAGCGGATGGAGTTAATCTAGTAAATGATAAGCCGAGTAATTTTAAAATTTTAATTGAAAACGAAAATAAGAGCAGTAATATTAGGCTTGCAGACGACCTTGAATTAGCTTGATTGAGGCTGGCGATGGCTGAAGTAGCCTCCACGTTGACTACAAAACCATAACAGTCCTAGGTTCAACTTCAGTTTCAGACTAAAATTATAAAAAAAAAACATCTCGCATTTTTCTGAAGTGCATTACTGGGTCTTTGTGTGACAGTTGTTATCGGAAGGTTTCACTGGTGAAGACACTGAACAATACCGGCTTCGGCTGATACAAATCCACAATCACGCCCTCCTTCGTCGGTATTGTGTAGCACCGACGAAGTAAAATAATAATAAAAATGGCTACTAAAGCGAAGATTCAGCACTGCTATAAACAAAGAACGTGCAAAAGCAGAGCTGTATAATAAATTATGAAGCTTCACCTCGTGTCGTTTCTCTAATTATCCCTTTTCTATACTTCCAGCACAATGCATTGCATGTGTAGGGGTCATCTCCTGAGTGCTGGTCCCAGATGAAAAAAAAAATACATTTTGTCCAGCTGGAGTGATATTTTTTTTTAAATGCTGATGAAAACTGAATTAAATTTTTTTTTAAATGGGTATGTATGTTTACTTTATGTTTTTATGTATATGGGTATATAGTCACGTTTGTAACAGTCGTACGTTGCAATTAAATGAAACATGAAACTTTCATGGTTTTATTTTAATGAATTAAATTTTGGCAATAGATAAATATTTGAGTGTGTCAAGTTGTTTTGGAAAATCACTTAAATTTTAATCGAATATACGCCCTACAGTACTATTTGAATCTGGCTAGTCTAAGTATCAGCCAGGCAATTAAAATACCTACCAACATTGATGACATTTTGTGCTACCTTCTTTTGGAAAGGAATAGGTAGTGAAGTGGTAGGGTAGAGCATAATTTTTGCACTCGAACAGCGTTCCCTAAATATGCCAAAATATTATTTGAAAATTTCTATCCTTCAACGTTAGCAAAGCAGCGTTTTAAATACCAGTCCATGCATGCAATTGTTGGATTCCGTCGTTTTCCACTTGAAGGAATACTTCAACAATTCCTCCGAATGCATTATTAATTTAAAATTTCATCTAAATTATTTGAAAGTTTTGTAATGAGAGTTTTTATGCTGAAACTTGTTAGACTACGTTTAGTTTAAACTTGTGTTACCAACTTGTTGTAAGCTTTAATTTCTTTTCACATTGTTAATATGCATGTGTGTTTGAAAGTACGTTCAAATATTAAAATGTTATAACCAGCTTAGACAAACTGTCTGAAATGTCTTGTCATTTCCATTTTAGAAACAATTTCACTTGCAAATCCTCTTTTTTTTTAGCACGTTTTAACTCATTTTTTTATTTTTATTGCACTCGTTCTATTTGACGATATTATATACGGACGCATAAACGTACAATATGCATACTCGTACATGTATTGTATACATACGTGTATTCATATGTAACGTACTGACGTATGTATGATTAAATTAAGGGTTGCCGCGTTAATGAATTTCATGATTTTTAGTTGTTCATTCATTCGTTTCAACAATTTTTCTGTCTTGTATTATCATTGTAAATTCTCAGGCAGCTAACAAAAAAACACCGGATATATTCAGCAAGTCTGAAATAGTTTTTCCGTGTCTATAGCATTTTCAATTTAAATTAAACCTTTTTCAAATTAAACGAAACCTTTTTCAAATTAAACGAAACTTTTTTCAAAATAAACGAAACTTTATTCAATATAAACGAAACTTTATTCAATATAAACAAAATTTTTTTCCAATAAACGAAACTTTTTCCAAAATAAATCAAACTTTTTTTAAATTAAGAAGAATTTAATTCAAATACAATTAAACATTTTTCAAATTGAATAAAACTTAAAAAAAAAAAACAAAAAAAAATAAGTAAAGTCGATTAAGTCACACTTAATGGAGAGGTTGCCCACTCGCCGCTTTATGAATTTGCATGATCATGACCATAACTCTTACTAACTTGGAAAATGCTTTCTCTATCGGGTTCAGCATAGGATAGTAAGGTGGTTAAAATTTCAAAGAACAACCACTATTGTCAATCATATTTTTTATTTCTTGTGATTTATGGATTCTGGCATTATCCATAATTAAAAATGAATTTTGTAACTGTGGGGTGCTTACAATCTTGTCCAAGAGTTCCCGAAGAAATTCTTGGAAACGGACCGAATTCGCGGTGGAAAGAGAAAAAATTTTTTGTTCCTTTCCCTCTCTCACCTACTTTGGCTCGTGCTTGTGAACGCCGTAAATGTAAATTGAACCCGCACTAATCTATAAATACCATTTTTTCCTTTTGTTGCGGAGACCACATAGTAAACTCTGAGGGATATTTTCGACGGTTTTCAATAGTCGTTGCACTATTCATACGGTCCATTTCGATGGAAGCCTTTTTTAGCGTAATCTTGAGTTCTTTCAGGCCATTGAAAATTGTAGATAGAGCTAACGACAAATAGAATTGTTCAAATAATTTATTGCGAATATTTTTAAGGGTTATTCCAGGTTCACTTTCCACAAGTGTCTCAATTTTTTCCAGAATTTGGGTAGTCAACTTTTTTGGCCTATTTCTCCCACGATTAAGTTCCAGAAGTTCGCAACCGTTCTTTTTATAACGTGAAATTATGGTTTTCGCTGTGTTTGTATTAACGGAAATTATACCAGCTGTTTCTGTGATGGTATTCCCTTCGTTATACAATTTAATAATCCCTGAAAAATTAAATGGTTTAATTTAATTTGAAAAATGTTTAATTGTATTTGAATAAAGTTCTTCTTAATTTAAAAAAAAAATTTGATTTACTTTGGGAAAAGTTTCGGTTATTTTGAAAAAGGGTTCGTTTATTTTGAAATAGGGTTCGTTTAATTTGAAAAAAGTTTAATTTAAACTGAAAATTCTATATATATAAACATATGAAATTTCTTAGTTCTTTCAAAGCACCACAGAAACGCTGCAACTTAACAAAACGACAAACCGTGCTATGTAATTTAAATTAAAATCGAACAGTGAACATTAAATGCAAATTTAAATATCAATTTTAAACTTTTTTTTTTTTTTTTATAAATTTTCAAAGTTTTTTTTATAAAAATTATATCAAAAATTTTTTGTAATAATTTAAAAAGAAAGAAAAATTAAAAACCGGTATTCCCTTGCTACCGGCCTAAAGATGGCAATCGAATAAAAATAATTGTATCTACATTTGTCTGTTTCTATATGTACGTACGTACTCGTATGTATGTTTAAATGGACGTGCCATTTATGTGACTGTGTTGTTTTGTTAAGACATCATTAATTAATTAATGATTTCTATTAAGTGTCTGTTGGAATTTTTATCACAAAGAACGGATCTTTTAAATCCATAGAAGGCTATTAAAATTTAAAAACTAAAAATAAAAAGAAATAATAAATAAATTCGCACACCATCTGAGTCTTTAACAAGGTGTTAGATGATGCTGGCGCTTTCAACGTCGAGAAAAGAAAAAAGTAAATTAAAAAATAATCAAGAAATAAATTGTTGATTTAAGCTTTGTGATTTGAAATTGAAACCGAAGCTGTTTTAGCTGATTAATGAAACAGATTCGAAGCAGATGGATGGATGCATGAATGCTGTAGCTTTTGTTATAAAATGTTAGCTTGGCTTTTTTTGCTGATAAAATGAATGAGGTTTTTATTAACAAATACTCTTTACGAATGGTAAATATGTATCTGCGGATGTTTCTGTTTTTTTTTTAAATCTCATAAATAGATACTCAACTTTTCAACTGTGTTTATGTACAGTGAATGCTATTTAATCTGGACTATCATATTTGATTTTTTTCTATTTCACTATTTGGAGAAGTCGCCTACATTATGTATTATATTCTTGGTGGCTGTAATTTGCAATCATCGGTTGATACAATCATGGATTTGGGGCTTTTGCTAAATGTAAAATTAACCTTGGTTCAATATACAACATATAATGAGAACTGTAGCAGCTTGTATTTCATTAGAAGATGGTCTATAAATTTTGACGTGCCTGCGGTTGCGCGCTTTATGAAATATGAAAGATTAACGTGACTGACTCACCCATCATCGCTCAGCAAAAACGCGTCAATTTATTGTTTCGGTATTCGATATTTAGATCTACTAAGAAGAGATTTAAAGATATTCTAATGATGAGAGAGTAAAAGATGGTAAAAAAGGGTAAAATCTAAGAAACTAAGCCAGATAGAATAAAAATTACAGATGCATACAAAAATAAATAAATAATAATAAATAAAAATAATAAATACAGATGCTGAAAAATAAGGAGACTTTCTTTATATGTACTTTTAGTGCGCCGAATGGGCACAAACTGAATTTCGGTACCTCTCTTTGCAACCATAATATCAGCAAAAGTTTTACACGTAGAACAAAGCTTTTTTCGTAATATTTTCATCTAGAAAAAATTCTCGAATGTGTTTTCTTACTTTTTCGAAATTCTCAATATAACAAAAAAATTGCATCTTGGTACTTTTATGCCATTTAAACGTAATATTTGTACTATTTTCATCCATCGCCCATGATATGGATATCAAATTAAAGATATCTTAAGGAAGTTAAAATAAAATACAATGAAATCTCTGCAAAGTAATAATGGCGGGCGCCACAAAATATCGGACTAATTTTTTTTAACCGACAATATGATATGGGTATCAAATGAGAGATATGCATACATACTGGTCGAAATTAATCACCCTTTTGTTAGATATATTAGCTTTTGTAAAGGGCGTTCTAAGTCAATCATATCTGACATTTGTGAACTAGACAGCTGCAGAATACAAACAGCCAAACAATGGATCATCGCTATACTCCGCAAGAGCTTGGAATAATCGAGTCGATTTTTTTAACGGTGGTGTTAGCTCAGCGTGAATTTCGTTGTAGATTTCCTAATCGTATCGCGCCAACTGGACAAACATACGTCGAATAGCTGCCCGACTCGAACAGACCACAACAGATCTTTCGGGGCGTGACCGCGGACTGGTCGTTCTGTAGAGAATATCACTGCTGTGGCTGCGGCTGTTGCTGAGAGCTAAGAAACAACAACCAGATGACGTGCCACGCCATTGGACGTCAACAGCTAGACTCTACAGTGAATTTTAGTGAAAGACTTATACATGTTCCCACACAAAGTGTAAACAGTGCATCAGTCAACGCCTGTTGACCGTCAGTTGCAGCCAATAAGGAGTATATACGACAGGAATGCGAACAGTTATTAGCAGAAACATTGCTGAAAGTTTTCACCGACTTCCATATTATGGAAAAGGATTTTTGGGCAGAATAATAAAAATAACTTGGAATAGGTACTTTTCAGAAAAAAAAAGTGTGCGAAAAAGTGTTCGAAAACTACCTTAAAAAGATCGACTCACCCCTGAAGCCAATCTAGAGGCGGTCATTAAAATGACATTGTATTTCGTACACAATGGTGAAGGTTTTATGGAAATCATAGCTTTATCTGTATTTTATAAGCAAATCTTCATATCACGTAAAGGAAGACCAAATAATTTATTGCCTTTTTTACATTCCCATTAAGTGAGAGAATAGTTTTTTTTTTCATTAAATCCAATAAATGCAATAAAATTGTATTGCACATTTAACACGAATATTGCGATGAAGGCAAAATACTGAAATATAAAATTTGAAACCAACACATTTCATGCCTTCGTGGAATTACCTTCGATATATTTGATAAAAATAAATGTCAATTTAAATTTGTTTGTTGGAGAAGAATTGCGAAAGAAATTTAATATGAAAACCATTTTATGTTTTGGCATGTAAATAGCGTCAACAGTGGGCATATAAAAATAATTAATATTTATTTCTAAACAATATCAAAGGGTCATTGTGCCCATTGTAGTAAAAATCTCCGTAGTGGCATGAATGCAAGAGCGGCATGGAATATGCCATAAAACGTACCGTAATGTTATCAATTCCAGGCGATGTGACCGATATCATTTTCTCTACACAGATTGTCAGATATTACAATATTGTCAGACAAATTGTCATGAAATGTTTAACAACCGTGTGAACTTATAATATTTCTCTGGCAACATTGTCACAAAAAGCATTGTCATTACATTGTAGGACAATAATATTGTCAGACATCTGACAATCATGAGAACACCAGACATTGCCATTGACAGGTAATTGCTAGATATTGTACGGTCATTTGTTATATTGTCAGATGTGCTTAATTTAGTGCACCAAAACACCAGTAGCACCATTATCAGATAAATATTTCTATTGGCAACGCTGCCCATAAATATAAAGTCTGAGTTTAGACGGGCAAACATTTGGTAGAGAACATCGTTTTTGTGTTCGGTACTTGGCGATACGCTTTATTCACATATTCTTTGCTTACAAAAAAACCAAATAACAACAATAGAAAAAGAATATCGCCGGCAACATTTTCGTCTCTGTGAATGAGAATGAAAAAACAAGAGAATTCTAGATGTTTTTCTTCCAAATGTTCGCCTGTTTAAACTCAGTCTAAGAGACTAAGGGTCTCTTTCACCAAACATATTTAAACACAATTTAATTTAATTAATGATCTTTATTTAAAGTATGTTTAAAAAAATTTTTTTTTCACCAACTGAAATAATGAAACACAAGAAAGTATGGTAACGCTCTGATATTTATTATGAAAGCGTCAACTTACAGCTTTTTAAAAAGCTGTTTAAAAGCTGTTTTAAAGCTGTTTCATGCTGTTGCAAAATCAATATTTAAATGCAGAGTGCTGGCTACTTAAACAGTATTTAAATATTCAATGAGTATATCTAGATGAAAATGAAAATCGACATTTAAATATGAATTGATATTTAAATAGAATTGGTGAAATAATCGGATCACACAATAATCTGATAACCATGTGAACTGACAATTTTTTTTGGCAGGTAAATTAATTGTCGAACAACGAAGTGGCAATGAAATTGTAGGATTTTCTTACAACAGTCTGAACTGACAACTTACATTTTGCTGACAATTTTTCATTGTCTGTACATTGTTAGAAGATTGCCATATCTTATCATATTGTAATATCTAACAATCGTGTGTAGATAGCTTAAAGCAACGTTCAGACTTGGCAAATATTTGACCAAAAAAACATAACCACTACTTTCGGTAAATAATTTGTTAATATTTCATGGGATAAAAAAGTGAAAATGGAGTGAAGTAATAAATAATTTATTGCAAACCTGCTTCAAATGAAAAGCATTTTTTTAAATAAATAAAAGTGTACCTAATTTAATGGTTAAGCTTTTTTTTGGTAAAATATCTGACGGTAGCTTAAGTTTTTTCATTTATTAAAAAAAGAAAAAAAAAAAACAGTCAAAAAACATCGGGTGACAACTGTTGCGCCACTTTACTTGACGTATTAATTGCAGCTTAACTTATCCGAAATACAGAAATAATTTCGTTTTAATTTTTGTGCAAAAAGTGCATAAAAAATTGATTTTTTTTAATCGCGAAATTCCAATCGTTTAAATTGATTTGTATTATTTATTTATTTTTCTTTCTTTCTTTTTTTTTGTTAATTCATTGCTGGGAAACTAGTCTGGAAACAGATAAGCATTTTATATTGTTTCACATTGTCCTTATGGATGATTTGCACATCATTCTTATTTGGCAATAATCACTTTCGAATTTTCGACAAGTGTAATGACACTCTGCATATAATTTTTCATTTGGACATGCTCTTTAAGCCATTGTTTGCATACAAATTAGCAATGTATAAATATGTTAGTGTACGGAGTACGGAGGACAGTGGTGAGTGAGTGGTGCATTGTGAGAGAAATGTATAAATGGATGGTGGATGGATAAATAAATTCTATGAATTTTGCATGTGTGCTCGTGTTAAGCTCCGTGATATATTCATGGAATTATTTTACAGTATTTCAATTACATTGTACATACTATCTTCGTAGTCGACAAGTGCCATGGTCAATGATTTTTTAAGCATTTGAAATAAACATTATTACAACTCATCAATTAAATGTTAACTGCTGCTGCTGCTGCTGCTGCTGCTGCTGCTGCTGGTGAACCAAAATACTTCACAAAAATATATAAAAATCATTACAAGACTTGTTGGTTGGTTGGTTGGTTGGTTGGTTGGTTCGTTGGGACGTTGGTAAGTTTTCTACTCGCATTTCTTTTACTTTTTTTTTTCTATCGTCGTTACCAAAACAGAAAAAATTGTACAAGAAAAAACAAAGTAGAAGAAAATATCTATTTATTAAATTGTATACATTTGTGTTATTTGTGCCTTTTACTACTTTTTTGATTATTGTTTTTGGGATGCGGCTCACGTTTCTTTGAAACTTGGTTTCAATTGCCATTTATTTTGCGGGTTCTATTACTCCGCTCGTACTCGTACTCGTACTCGTCTCGTATAAAGCGTACGTACACTGCTACAACTCGCCTAACACGCGAGACCAGTGTGTAGTGTGTAGTGTGTAGTATCATCAGTACGTTTCATTTTGGTCTATAACTATGACGATGACTACTACTGGGTATTTGTTGAAATGATACAACATTTTTGCTACTGCACATACTGAGACGCTTTATAGCTTATTGGTTGGCTTGAATGGTTGGTCATAGATTTGGTTTAAGAGAGTTAACTTTATTCTAACCATTTATTTCGATTTCTTTTTTATTTTATTACATTTCCAAAGATTTGTTTTTCGTGTGCTTTTGGTTCTTGTTGTTTGTTTGTACCTACACTTGGTTGGCATTCGCCAGCACACTCACATAAAGCTTGTCTTTACTGCATGAACTTTTACAATAAATATTTCACCTTAAAGAGGGAAGCGCGGGGGCCATGCGGTCTGAAGGTTTGAAAAAGTAGCAGACGTTTTGGGTTTTTTTTTTTTTTTTTTTTGCTTCGTATTGAAACGTGTTGCAAGTGCGAAAATATTCTTACACAGCACATGTTTGTTCGAATTTCCTTTATTGCTGGCAAAGGCTTGAGGAAATGTTCTTGTTCATGTTCTTGTATCATGAGCAAGAACATTTAAACATATTAAGTCTATAAAAGGGAGATTTTCGGGGAAGCTTCTAAAAAAGAAATATGGTTGGAAAATTTTTATATGAAAGTCATGTGTATATTATATGTGAAACTATAAGCTTGGGTAGGTTAGTAGTAAATTGATTATTTTGGCTTTCATTTATTACGTTCGAGGCTGTATCCCATCCCACACACACTCAAACAGACACACATGGTGTGCTTGAGATTTTAAATAGGAGCTTTTTTTCACTCTCTTTAAGGCTCATAAATTTTCAATTCATGAAGATTATTTTCTAATATTTCTTCGTTTTTATTTTGTACGGATTTTAAAGGAATCACTTTTAAATTTATATAAACAATTAACAAGTGAAATAAATTGAAATAAATATTTAAAGCTCCACACAGAATACACAGACATTAGTAGATATGTAATTGCAACTCAATATAACATTCACTTGCAACATTGTAATATTGAAGAAAAATAATAATAATATGCACTTGTTAAAATTAAAAACTTATAGAAATACAGAAATCCCTCATATAACGCAATTGTTTTAATACAACGTGGACATTAATATGCGTACACTAGACCGAACCACTTTATAGGTAAACAAGTCTTGGGCATTTTCTGTTTCGCATATTCGTGCTCTTCCCTAAACAGTTTCCATAACCTTTCGCAAAACCTCACGTGTTATGTTGTTGATTTTGTCCGTATGATTATTTCTAATTGCTATATATAGTTGTAGGCTTATTAATAAACAGAATTTTCCCTTCAAATAACCCCAAAGGCAGCAGTCTGAAGCGGTTAAATCCGTTGAATGCGGAACCCAATTAAAATTGCTTGTACGGGAAATAATTCGTTCACCAAAGATGTCGCGTAAAAGAGCCATTGTGTGCCTTACAGTGTGAATTTTGTATGGAAACATTCTTATTGTATGGAAAATTCTCTGCAGCGACCCTCGTGAGAGGAAAAGTTGTTTGTTTCTCCATCTTCCCGAATAATCTGTGTACACGTTCAATATTGTCATCCGTGTGTACCGTTGGTCATCTGCTGGCACCATGTAGGTTCCTTAATGCCTCTTATTGTCGAAAATTTGCAAACCAGACGGTTTATTGTTGACTCTGACCGTCCAACCTGCACATCAAAATAACAACGCTAAGTCAAAACAAAGGATCATTGATTTGAGAAAGAAACTTCAACTTCAACTTTCGCACGTTGTTCAATTGTGTACTTGTCCATTGCAAATTCCCCAAGTCTTCTTGACAAAATACTGAAACCAAAAAAAAAAAAAAAACAAATTATTATTATATTCTTAATTGACGTTTTTTTTATTATATTGAAATATATTTATTAAGTTCGAGGTCTTTTTTTATTATTTTATTTGGTTTAGCTATGTCGGCTACTGGCAAGTATGGGTATGAGAACGCTTGAACTTGGTGGATCAGGCCTTCATGGCTACCCCACGGTGTTTAAAGCTTGCTGACTATATGGCTGGGTCTTCTAGTTGAGCACTTTGTCCACCCCGAACAGGTTGTGTTTCGATTTGGCTTTGTTGTGCCTGTGGATGATACCTAAAGGTATGCTGGGAGAGTAGTTATTGGTCTGTTCGGGAGATATCATAATTTCTATGACTTTTGCCCTGATACGCCTTCCTACTGTAGGTGTGCTTGCCAATCAACAGTACTCCCTGGAGAGTTTATCTCTCTGATGTGACACAGGGTTTTGACAGCCCAAAACACCTTAGCAAGCCGTACATCATAGCCTGGAATTAACTATGATTATGGATGGCAACCTCCGTGTACCTAGTCAGTCACAAGTTGTCTTTCCACGTGCCCATGTGGGACAGTAGTGATGGTCATAATTCACGCGGTGTTGAGAGCAGCGTGTGGGGTTGAGCGCTATGCGCAGGTACCCACGATAATCTTGATCACATCCGTTCTCTTTTACAAAATTGCACTCGAAAACTAAAAGTATGCGAATGTTTTGAATTTAAGTTTTTGAGTTTAGAAGTTTTATTTAATTTCCTGGAGATCGTTTAAGATAATTATTTTTAGTTGAAATCAATATTATTGTTTCTTTGAAATGAAGACTTTTTTGTAATTATTCACTCATTTAAGCTTACCAGCAAATGTCTAATAATTTATTGCAGTATACGATATTTGGCCGGTTATGGCGTATTTGGAAGACACACACCTCTGTGCCATCATCGCGTAGCAATAGAAACATCAGACTTTTTTTTTTTATTGCAAAACGTTACCTTTTTGGGGAATCGAAATAACATGATAATAATTAATTAGAATACAAGAAATTATTTTAATATAAGGAGAGCCTACACAAAATAAAAATTGAAAGCAGCAGCTTAAGGGACATATACCAGGATGTATTGTACACAATTAGTGGGGGCATCTGCTCAGCAAATTTCTGTAGCTTTTTTTGCTGTTAAGTTGAGTTTTAATATATAAAAGCTGCACAAGATTGTAGCAATACTAGTTCAAATTTCTTTCAAGTTTATTTTTTTTGTTGTTTAGAATGCTTTAAAGTAAAAAATTGTATTTTTAAAGTTCTCTCAAGAATTTTTTACACCGGCGGTGGTGACCTTCTTTGCTTTGCTTTTTTTTTTTTTTTTTTTTTTTTGCAAGAAACGTACACGCACTCTTTTGCTGATGTCAATTTCTGTGGTACAAAAACCCCCAAAAATTTATAATTTATTTATTTTTTTTACTCAAACATAAAACAATGAGAGCAAACGAAAAATTTATCATGAATAAAGTCTTCGGCTAAGATTTCACCAGTTTACCTTTCTTTCTACCTTCGTCTGGCAAAAGATAAAACTGCAGAAATCAATACAAAAAATATCGAAAGTCAATAAAAAAATATAAACTACTGAAATTTACGAATGATTTTGAATGGCATGAAGCAAAAACTGCAAAGGATAAGAGATAAAGAAAATACTCGTAAAGTAAACTGTGGTCTATATAAGGAAAAACGGATCGGCAATAAAAAATTGAATACGAGTATTAACTGTTATGTTGGTTACATATTGTTTGAATGTGCGACATTTCCTACACGCAACAGTTTTATGAGTTTTTTTTCTTGTCAATAATTTCGATTGTTTTAGAGCTTTTAACTTATTTCATGACCACCTCATTCTTGTTTGTTTGATTTACGCAAAAAAAAAAACAAAAACAGGTCACAGTGTAGAAACGCACTAAATATTTCGTTCGTTGTACAAAGAAAAGCTTCAAAGAAGAGATACCTTAAGAAGAAGACGAAAAAAAAATCTGAAAAGTTGTTGACGTTAAAGTTCAAATTGTATTTGAAAAACATGCGGCAACAATTAATCAAAATTTAAAAAGAATGGCGTCTTCTAGACGCATGCCAGCAGACCTACATACTCATCCAGGTTTGAATGAAAATATTTCAATGCACAGCTCGCACAAGAATTAAGCAGGGCAGTAAAAAAGCGTGTAACAGTCTGTAAGTCATGTGTCTAATTTATAGACTCGAAGAAAACTTAATTTCGTTATACATATGTATTTCTATGTATATGTATAGGCTTCTATTTATGCTTTTCTTTTTCTATACACATGAATATGTGTATTTATGCACATATTTGTAAAGTCGCTTAAGACCATTTTGATTATTGTCTATACAAGGTGGGCCAAAAGAAGTCATCCGATGTTGTTTGTCTCTCTTATTTTTTCTAAATGAAATACTTTGATTTTTTCGGGTTATGTTTTTTGATTATGTTTATCTGAACCTTTAGAATTTTATTGGTCAAGTCGAGCAGATGATATCGGCCAAATGGGCGCCGTCACAATTGATGCTATACGGGCTCGTTTTATGGCATTTTTCATCACTTCGGCGATATTCTCGGACTCGTGTTGAATGTTGTCCTTGAGAGCTTCCAGGGTCTCGGGCTTGTTCACGTAAACACGGCGATCTTGCAATATTGTCAAATATGACAACCCTCTGTGCATAGCTTAAGCTTGAGGCAGTATTTGTAATATTTCCTACAAGTAAACTTGTGCCACTTTCAAAATAAATGCTTCATAATTAACGTATAAATCGTTTCCAGCAACAACCAACAGCCAAACAACGCAACTAATTAACAGCAGCTGGTCATTAGAAGGAAATAAATTTCATTTTTTTTTTATTATTATTATTATAATTATTCTATTTTCTCGGGGGCATTATTTATTTATTATGATTGAAAGATTTGAAAATTTGTTTAGTTTTCGCAAGAGGAAATTCTTTTCTTTACTTCTTTTCCCCTTAGTCGGCCTATGAAATAGACTTGCTCTTACAATATTAATCTCCTTGTTTTCTTTTTCTCCTTTAATTAAGTATCGAACGTTGTTGAATTTCCTGTTACTGTAAGAACAACGTCAACAATCTATTACATGGCTTCAATTGTTGCTGCCCAGCTTTTCTAGCCCAGTAACCAATCGCCGTTATTAATATCATGTTCAGAGTTTGTCCATTAAATCCATTTATTTACTTAAACAAATTAAGAGGTTTTTATGCGATTCGGTTCAATCGCAAGTAATTCAAATTCATTGAGTAATAAAATTGCTTTGCCAAAGTAAATAAAATGAAACCGCCCAAAAAGCTGCTGAATAAGTACTTCAAGCAATATGGGTTATTGGGTTTTAAATGGATTTTGAGCGAAAAATGTGCTCTGTAATATTAAAAATACATGGCAATAAAATATTTATTTCCACATTATACACACTTTGTTTGCATAAATCAGTGATCGGCAAATTGGTCGTTATCGCCCCACCAAGGTTTTTAACGAACGTGTCACTCATGGGTTTTTCCTTTGTATGTTTTTGATGGAGTATCCTTTGCAGCAAGGCAGCTGAGATGTTCTGCTAAATTGCTTAATTTTTGCTATACAGTAGAACTTCGGTTATCTGTGTATCTGTTAACTGGCGTGCTGCTCTCCTGTATTATGCGCGCTTTAATCAACCGTGCCTTATCTCTTTTATCCGTGCAAGAAACATAAGTCTCCATTTTATGGTTCGCTGTTGTTGTTTCTGTTTTTAATTTTTAATGCACTCACACTTTTTCACTAAAACACCCATGCTTTTTAAAGCTGCTGCGAATTCACTTTCAACAGCTGACTGTTATTATTATAAACACTTTTGTTGTTGCTTTTTGATGATGACTTTTGAGAAATAAAATTTCTCTTAAATTGTTTAAAATTTGCGTACAGCGTACGTCACAGCCAGAACTTGAAACATTTTTGATAAACCGTACATGTGAAAAATAGCTTCTTAAAAGATTTTTTTAATTTTGTTTGTATATCTCGTTATTCTCAAATGTTTTTTGGCTGTGCTTGTATAAACATATGAAATTTCTTAGCTTTTTTCTGGAATTTGCTTAAAGATCTACTGACGATTTTGGTATTAGCACCCCAATGAAATGTTTATATAGGCCAGCTAAACCATACAACAAACCTAGATAAATAATAATCATTAATTAATTTTGAGTCACGTGAAATAAATAAATAAAAAAAATACACATATTGTCTACTGAAATGCAAAAGGGCTTAATAACCAATAAACTCAAAAATTGACTTTGTAATGGATATTGGTACAGCGCATCAACGCAGACGTCTTCACAAATTTTTAGCTTTCTATATTTAAAAATGACGACTTTATTGCAGAAATCCATAGGACAGTTTTTACTAAGCTTTCAAACTCAATGTACTACTTGCTGTTGAGAAGTAAAGAAACAATGAAAAACTGTTATTAGCTTACTCTTTTATCATCATTTTATTTGGATTATATTGTGAAAAAATTATATTTGTAAGCACAACACTTTTCATTTTATTAAGTTTTTTGTATCTCCTGTAAAATTTTTAAAAGTGATGTTAGGCTCTTTTGCATTTTAGGTGACCATATGTATATATAATATTATTTTTACTATGAATTAAAAATAAATAAATAATTTTCGAGTTAGTTATTATATTTGGATTCAGTGAAAAATCCAAAAATCTATACAATTGATTAAAGGTATTGTCAGAAGGTTGCCATCAGCATAATTACCTCTAAAAATTTACACGGATAATGGTATGAAGTTACGGGATGGTCACCGAGATTTGTTAAAAAAAATCTCATTAATCAAAAATCCAGCACAGATATCGCCATTAATAATCTTCTAAATAAACGACACATTGAACATTGGTCTACGGCTGTTATCAAAGTAGGAAGTTCTACAAGAGCCGGAAGAGCTGCGTAAGTTAAAAAAAAATTTTATTGTACTCCATGAAAACAAAATAGCAGGAATATAACCTTCATTTACTATTTTTTTCGATAATCTGTGCTAAGCTCGGTCCCTTGATTAACGATTAATCGAGATTCAACTGTTTTAGCATTTTTCGACAGAGAAAACTGCTTGGCGATCTCTGGTAGAGAACGTATGTGTGCTTATTTGGGTACAAAGAAAAGGTGCAAGAAACACAAAATATTTGAAATGAATGATTTTATGGCCCGTTTTTATAGAAGAAAAAAACTAAACGATATATTTTTTCCAAACTGAGATTTTATATGAAAAAATAAAACCGCTTTTTAGTTCATTAAATTTAAATTTATTAAACTTAAAAACCGTAAATCAAACTTGAAATTGTTTATTATTATTTTTTCCTTTAATTCGAACTTCTCTTTGAAGGCTTTTTTTTACACATGGATGTATTTTAATATGAATGAAAATTGTATATCGGCAAACTTTTGCTTGGCTTTAAAAAAAATACATCTTTTCATCTTCCCAAATTTGAATTAAACATCAAAGTGAGACTGAAAAGGGTGCTTTTTAAAGTGAATGGTATTCGGAAAAGTTCTTTCAATTGGCATCTGCATTCGAAACGAGCTTTTTGTAAAGGGTGTCTTTTCATCAGCCCAATAGAAATTTTAAATTGTAAGAAATGACACAGAAATAAAAATTTTAATAAAAAAAAAAACTTTTTATTAAACCATTATTGTCCCGATGATACACGAAAACATGAAACAATTTCGGTGAAACTTTCCAGTTTCAAAAAAATTTAACGATTGCTTTCTTAAATATGAAGTGGTAAGTTTTTAGAATAATGCAGTAGTAATTCAAGAATACAAGAAGATTTATATTTTTGTGAGTGATATTTAATAAAAAAAATATAAACTTCATTAAAGTAGACTTGAAAAAAAAACATTCAGTTGAAATTGTTGGACTTTTTGCATCCTTGATACTCAAATGGCGTATGAGTAAGACAAACAACGCAACGGTTTGGGTTTCCAGGACTTCTTAAAATGCCATGAAATAAGGTTTGGCACAATTTCTCTTAAAGTTTACGCATTTGTAGGCATTGAACGTAGGAAATACAGCCGAATTTGCTCTATTCTTCTGCCAAAGAAAAATAAATTACCGCAAGAGTAGTTGATGGGATTTCAAACTTTTAGTAGAATTAAATTAAATTGTACTATATATATTAAAATAATACGAAATGAGTTTTTACAAAGAAATTTTTTATATTATAAAATTTTTGTAAGTGCCTCAAAATGTGGCGTTCTATGGAGTTTAGCGGAAAGTCCTTCCCCAAAGGCGAAACGATAACAAAAAACACATGTCCTTCAAATTGTTTTCTTAAAGACCCTGATTCACTATCCTAAACAATTGCACGATTCATTCTCAGGGGAATGATAGTAAAATATGATTGACTTTAAAAGTCGCTTCAAAATGGCCTTGTAAGTACCGCACGCACAATTATACAAATAATTAAAAACTACTTTTTTATTACCTGTCTCCATTTTTATGATTTATTTTGTTTAGTGCCAACAAAATTCTGAACTGTTTGGCTAAAATCTCATGAAAACTATCATTTCCAAATCGCATGACTTGGCAAAAATAAAAATCTGTCTCACAGATGCAATCTCACTTACATTTTTGACACAGATGTCATATTTAGCAGATTGTGTCATTGTGTAGAAGTTATTAAATTAAGCTATAAACTAAAGAAAAGTTTATTATCTTTATACTTGCTTAACCCGATGTGATTTCCTACCCCCATAATTATAAAATAAAATAAAAAAAGGCCACTTTGAACCCCTCCCCAAGTTAAAAAAAAAATAATTTTAATGACGTTTTCAATATGTAAAAAAAAATTGGAAACGTGTTCCAGGAATGATAATTTGATAATCAATAATAAAATTAGTAGACTTTTTCGATATGCAAAAGAGAATTTTTGAAAATTGTTCCACAAAAGACAAAATAATTTGATAATCCATTTTTTTGACGGGTACATTTTGCTCCTCCAGCCCATTAAAAAAATTTTTTTTGTTGACTTATTCCATATGCGAAAAGCATATTGAAAATTGATCTACAAATGACAAAGTTACTTGATAATCAATTATTGAGATGAGCAATTTACACCCACCCCCATTTGCAAAAAAAAAAAAAAAATTCCATATGCAAATATAATTTTGAAAACTGGTACACAAATGGCTATATTATAAAATCTGTTAAAAACTATGTGGGCGTAAAACTAGGCGTGGTGAAAAAATAAAAATAAGATACATAGGTGTTTTAAAGAAAATTCGAAGTGAACACAATAATTCAGAATATTAAGTTTTAAATATAATTCTCAAAAACAAATTTCACCGTTCACTTCACTACTGTTCACTTCAACTCTTCTATTCGACTGCGGCAACTTCTTCTTTACCACTCGTCACCTCTATATACCACACTTGTGCATTAGAACGTTAGTCCTTTAACATCTTACATACATATATAGATAAAGCACTAGCAAGTAAAATTACCGTCCGCTGCAATAATGCGTTAAAAAGATAAATTTGAACATTTGAAGATTATTTTGGGCATTTTTGGGAGCGGCTGCTTTTGCGAACCACGAAAAGCGCGTGGCGTCAATTACTGCTGGTTTCGGAGCATAAATCAGTGATTTTTTGTGACCCTTACGGGAAATAATGGAAACGTGTGAAATTGCACGACCTTGGAAATCAATTTACAGATGCTTTTCTCTGCGAAATCAATTTATCACTTGCTCAGGTGGACGATAAAAAACTACGAAGTCGTCTAAACTTTTTTTTTTAAATAAATCTGTTTAATTTGATAGCATTTTTCAAGCGTGCTGTGCCAGAGTCAAGTGATCATAAATGTCAAAAGTTGAGCGCAGTGTCATACTCCCGCACTGTCAAGTTCGGTAGACAGTTAGACTTTTCTTAAGTTCTATCGGTCTTAAAAACACACCCTATATAGAAATAGATATGAAGTGTTTGAAGAAGAATTTTTTTCTTATTTGTATTTTGCAGTTCGTGCTTTGATGTCAGCAAATTGCCTCTTTCTTTTTAATTTAATTTGTGGTATCAGCAGCATTGTGTTAAATAGATATTGTTAATTATTAATCGACTTCAGAATAAATTGATTAAAATACTCTGATGTAAGAATTATCCTTATCGTAGACTTTTTATTTATACATGCACACAAACACAAAATATATAATCGTTGAAAATTCAAAGGAAGAGTGTAAACTCCAAAGTAACGTTTGGCAAGAAGAAGTACTAAAGAAATACACACACACACATACAAACATATTTTTAATTGCATTCTACAGATGTCTTAATGGCTTTCTATAAGAATTTTAATTTATTTTTATTGGTTTTATGTTAATTATTCGACCTTTTAACCCTTTTTGAAACTACGTAGAAATGTACGTATGTTGGCTGGGTGTGTGTGTGTGTGTGTTCTATGTTTGGATAATGAAAAGTTTTTTCCTGTATTGAAATGCTTTCCTCTGTTTTATTTTAATTCGTTTTAGTTGCTGTAGTTCGTCTGTAATTTCACGGCCATAAAAACAAGTGTGTTGTTGTTGCTTGCCTTGCTGGCATCTCCAACCTGGGGCCAACCTATTGTGTGTATTACTGTTTGACAAACCTTTATGTATGTATGTATGTATGTATGTAGGTAGTATATTGTACAGTTTTATGAGTTTTCTTCTCTACCAAACGTTAGAAGAAATGCTCTTGTTTTTGTACTTATTTTCATTTTTTTAATTTTACAATAAAATGTATAAAATTTTTATTGTAAATTCCCAGGCAGCGATGCGTTGTGTCTTTTGTAAATTTTATATTCGAATAGAAATGTTTGTTGCATTGTTATACAAGGCACTGTATTTGGTTGTATGATACGACTCTACTGCAGTGGATCGTTTTGTTTTGACCAACAGCAACAAATGAAAAAAAAAGAAAACAATAAAAACATTTAATGATGTCACACGGAATATACAAATACTATAAAATGTCAAAAGTTATTGAATTTATGTTATTCGTTTTCGTTTAAGCCCATAGTCGTCTCTGACCAGCAGTGTGCTTAACTACGGCCAACCGTGAAATACAGCCACAGCTGGTGCCGTGTTTTTTTTTTTTTACATAAAAAATATGACATAAGAAGAGAGGGAAAGGCCGCAGTCTGAATGTTAGTCACTGTATGAAATGTTGACTGAAATGCACCATTTGCTTGCTAATCCACTCTTCAGCGTTTTAATAATTATTTTTTGAAGAAACATTTTTATTGCAAGTTAAATGCATTCATTTATTTCGAAAATTACATATTCTGCATATCGGCAATTGTTTTTAATTATTTTTTTACATCACTTCCTTTCAGGGTCATTTGCTTAGCATTTACAAAAAAAAAACAACACCACTGGGTGGCAAGTTATTTACACTCAGCGAAATCAAAGATTAAAGGAAATTCATAAATAGTTTTCACAGTGCTCTGCAGCCAGAAGATGTGCGCTTTAAATCGCCAGCAGACCAAAAATTTTTCTCATGTGTCTATGCTCACAGCACCCGCCTTTATTGGTTATAAAGCAATAAAACATCGGTGCGTAAAATAATAAGTAAAATTAAACTTTGTTATTGCACAATAGATCTTCTTGATAGCGGTGCTTCCTGCCTCTAAGATAATACTCTTCTTAAAATGTAAACTGCTTTAATTACTCAAGATATATGTAATTTTACTTTTTGAAAGATTCGACTTCTATTCCAATGCACATTCAATATTTTGCGACATTAGCTGTTTTAGAATCCAAAAAATCCAATGAAGTTGGTGAACAATTTATTTATTTATTATTAACAATTGCGTCGAAAAACGATATTCGTCTAGCACAACGAATTCGTCGGTAAAAGTTCGCTATGTTACCGCATTAAAAAAAAATTACTTGAAAAAAATTAAACATTAACCAAGAACAATTAAAAAACAATTTTATGATAAATAATAATTGTGTATATTTAACTTAAATGATGGATATCAAAAATTAATTAAAAATTATTAAAATAAAAATTAACTCTATTTACTATAATATTTAACAACTGAAATGAAAAACGGTAACTCCTGTAGTAATTTGTTCGTCATTCGTCGTCGTATGAAATATAAATAAGGCTATCCCAGAGTTTGTCATGCACGAAGAATTTCGTCCGACAGCGGTATTGTGTTCGTTGTCATATGCACAAATGTGTTTTATTTCCGACGTTCGCAACGAAAAATTTGTCGTTGTTCCTTATTGTATTCCCAGCATAAATCGTTTACTTCATTTTGGCAATGCCTTTATCATGCGCTTTTTTTCCATCAAATTCTTTTGTTAATAAGAACTCTCGATTATTTAAACTTTTTCTGTGGTCCCTTGAATCTCCAACTATCGAGAGTCGATTGTACATTTAAAATGTTAAAATATTTTATGTTTTAATTTAATTTTATGATATATTTTGTGGTTGGTTTCAACTTTAGCTTTATTGGATAAAATTTAGAGAAATGTACGAAATCTTCATTTGAGTCAATACAATGATGTACTATATAATTCAATGTTTAAAGATGATTTCATGTAAATGCTGACCGTGGCTACGCTTGAAAAGGTTTATACGCTAGATCCAATTTTTGCATACTCTCTCCAACATATCGCCCGCTATCTCACGAATAAATTCTTCAATATTGGCTTCAAGTGCGTCAACTCCTGCGGACTTGTCCATATACTACATACCATATACCACATAAAATATTCTAAATGCGATTTTTAGATGTCAATTTACCGCATGCAAAAATGAAATAAACTGTGCACCGAACTCGCCTCTATTGGGCAATTGTTTCACGTGCTGTGTGGCATGATGCACCGTTTTGCTGAAACCACTTATCGGCCAACTCCAGCTCTTCAATTTTGGGCAAAAAAAATTTGGAATCATCGCAGCACGGCAGCTCTCCTAATTCACAGTTACGTTTCTGCCGCCGTCGTCTTTGAAAAAGTGTGGTCCAGCTGCGATATTTTCCTCTGTCAGCACTCTACGTATTCGTGTTTGTGGTTTAATGTCCAATAATGTACAATTGGGTGCGAAATTTAGTCACAAGATTCCGAATAACAGCCTCAGAAGGTCGTCCAAACTGACCATAAAAAAAAGCACGATGCACTTTTTTAAACGAGCATGAATTTAGATAATAAAATTCAATAATCTGCCAGCGTTGTTCATTTTTAAATTGATACATGGTTAAATTATAGACGAAACTGAACATGTTTAACCAGTAACATGGAACACGAAAACAGCTGAGCTGCCAAAAGCAGTGTTGCCAAAAAAAGTTGTTTAAAAATCATCAACAGTACAGAAATTAGAAAAATTCGAAAATTCGATTCGCCTTAAAACAAAGTGGTTCTTGTTACTTAATAAATTGCCCTATAATTTAATTACACTAATAATCACAAACTGATAAATTCTCTTTTATTAATCGCATGTTGCAAACAGTAAACAAAATTTTGCATACCAGTTTCAATTTTAAATTAAAAGTTCCAGCAAAACAAAAAAAAAAAAAACAAAAAAAAGAGTTATTAAATTCGAAGGTGATGATAACAAAACCAAGCAGCGTTAATAAAATATCAACGACTCCGCATTGTCTAGTGAACGTTTGTTTAATAAACATTTTTTTATTGTTGCTTTCATTTCGATATTTCCATTTCCTCTCGCGCTTCAAAATGTTTTGTCCTTTTTAAATTCATTATTTTCTTTTTATTTCTTTGATAATCGTGATGTCAATTTAATTCAGTTTATAAGGTTGTAATCCGCATTTAATTTAAAATTCTTTTATGTCTTTTCGTGCCTTTAATTAAATTTTATTTAGATTTTAAATATCACTAAAATTAAGAATATAAAGCGGGTTGTTTAGCGATTACGTATTTTAATAGAAAACAATACGTACGCCTGAATATTTTATACGACCACCTACAGCTAAAGATCCGAATGTATGAACAACACTACGTGGTATAAGAGAAAATATCCTTAAGAAACGTGCACAACGACACATACACAGGTGTAGACAAAAACAAAAGAAAAATCATTTTAATGCACAACATATTTTTCGGTGTTTCCTTTCATCAAAATTGTGTTGTTAAAGAAGTGGTCACTCGATAAGATTATTTCAACACTATTGCTTAATTTACATTAAATAATAATAAGTTTCCTAATGAAATTCCCTTCTATCGGTGTAAAGTTTTTTGGTAAAAAATATTAAGATAAACCAAATGTTATGTGCGCTGAAGGGAACTTCTAGACGCCGCCGCAATGTCTTTGAATCTTAAACTTTTAAATCAATTAAGGAAAATTATTACTGAATTATTTCAGGTACTTGAATTGACCAACAAAAATTTTAATTTAATTTAATTACAATCTATGCAGAGTAGTTGATAACTCTGCTTTAATAGTATTTATTCTTTAAATAGATATACAGTGCGTCCTCGATTTTCGCAATAGGCAGAAATTTTACATTGCAATGTTTTTTTAACTGTAACTGTTTTCCAAAACGACTTTCAAGACGTGAAACATTATATTTTGATTCATTTACATTCTTTGGGCATTTCTTGTTCATCCACGTAGTTTTATTAAAGTTATCATAATTACCCATAGAGCGGTCACAAAAACCTTTGACTGCTACGTACAATACCTAAAGAATTTTTTTTTTGTAACTTTATGCCTTATGTGTGCTCTTTATTTAGAAGCTTTTTTCGAAACATATTTTATGCAAGTAGTTAAAATTTACCAATTTTTTAAAAACCTAGTGATCGATAACAGACAGGCAGTCGAAATTATATGTGATAGTTACTAAGAAACAAACTAAATCACAGACAAAATTGTAAATCACACTGGCAAACATTAGCAGAACGGCATTACATGCTGTTTTCGAAGGCTGCTACACCTTCAGTTTCAGCGTTCTTCGTGTTTTGCCCAACGTGTGCAGTAACAGTAGAAGTTTTTTTTTATACAAGGTCGATCATTAAAAATTTTCTTGAATGCCTGATTTTTTCGCGTTGCGAAAATTGAGCTGAGCTTAACATTGATTGATTGTAGTGCTGACTTTTTTTTTATTTAAAAAATTGTTTTTATAAAAAAAATTATTGCTTTGAAAATTATTATCCTCAGAAAAAAAAATTTGCTTAAATCTGAATAAAACTAATGAAAGAGAGGATGTCTAGTGCAGAGAAATAAAAACACAGATGGTGCATTAAATAGGATAGATAGAGCTTAATTCTTATATATATTCTTATATAGCAAAGCTACTGCGTCTCTGCTGTTATGTTAAAGCATTACTTTTAAAGCATTACATTTTATTTATTACTTTCCTTCCCTGACATTTTAAAACTGAAATACCGATAAAGGTAGCGTCGTCAGCTGCTACCAATCCGCATGCACATCAGAGCGCCCTCCTTTCTGGGCATCGTGTAGCGGAGTAAAATAAATACTAAAAATGGCTACTAAAATAAAGCTGTAAAATTGAATACGTCTCTTTGATTTCAGAGGCGCTGCAATACTACTAAGAACCATAAAGCAGAGTTGTTAGACAGTGAGGCTTTACAACCTGTCGTCTTACTCACCTTCCTCTTCCTATAATTCCAGCACAATGCATTGCATGAGTAGGGGTCATCCGCAGAGCCCTGTGCCAAGACAAAACAAAGGAGGCCACTGTTTGTATAAACACAATAGAATAATTTTTTTGGTCTGCCTGGATATTGAACCAAAGATGTTCCCAAAATATATATTAATACTGTTACTTCCCCATTTCTTGTACATATTTTCAATTTTACTCACTAATAGAAAAGATTTAATGCAAATATTATTCCAAAGCAAATATTAATAATTCGTAATTAAGTCTTATGATTCACCATTCCCAAAAAAAACGTGAATGTTTTACAAATGGAAATCATCGTTTTAATAATATTTTGGTCCAAAACCTTTACCATTCTCATGATTTATGCAGATTATTTCTAGTCTCACTTCGTTTTGCATTCCTGTCTCATCTACTTCAACCACAATATACGAATAACGAAATTGGAAAAATAAATCTGTTTGACCGAGACGTTGGTGATAATGATGATGATGATGATGATGATAATGATGGAAATGACGGTGACGACAATAAACAAAAGCCCATGCTATTCATATTTATGAATTTCTAAAAAAGGAAATCCTCTTGCAAAAAGCACGTTCTATTTAACGTATGCATGCGTGACCATTTCGTTAGCGTAACCATCATAACCTTCACACTAAGTCAGCAAGTAGAATACGGCTGGCTCACTTGTCTTTTTTGATCAGTAAATACACAGATACACAGTATATCGTTCCATAAACCTTTTCCTACCGCAATAATGAACTGGCAAACTGTAATGCCATTGCCTGCAAATTGTCCATAATCAATGTTTGAAGTTTTATTTAACACATCCATACGTAGAAGTATAAATCACCTTGTTATGTGTTATTTGAACAAATATTTTCATAGGAGCAGAGTAGTGTATGGCGGCAGTACAAGTATGAATGTACGTGCTATGTACGTACGAGCGTGTGTTGAAGAGTGTGTCACCGTAGTGTTACTGTTTAATAAGCCTCTGAGCTAAAATATTACATAATTATGTTTTGCTTTGGTGTCTAGTGTTGTGATTTTACCGACCATTATAAACTTCCATGTGTCACACATAATGTCGCACAATAACAATCATAAATAATATAAATTGTGTGTACGAGTGAGTACGCAATGTGAGTAACTGAGTGACTGAATGAATTACCTCATTAGTTTGTGGGAGAGGAATGCTGCCTCAATAGCCAACCATGCAAAATGTACACTTAATTTTATAAAATAGCCTATGTCTGTCCGTCTCTCTGTCTGTTGAGAAAAATTTATAAACTAAAGGCTGCCTTTCATGGGTTTTGGAAAGAACGAGATAGGGAACGGCGCGGCGTTCACCCAAATTCATATACAACTTTTGATAAACTGCAACATTTTATGTTGCTCGCTCCAATTTTGTATTTGCAAATTTACTACTGCTTTCATATTGCAGTTGGTGGCAGATAATTTAATAAAAACAATTTTTTTTTTCTCATATTTAATTTCCTCGATTTTGTTATTATTTATTTATTTATTTATATCATAATACATTTTTATCCTCCATGCGTCAAAAACAACAAATAGTTGCGTTAATCAAACCGACAACTTTGGTGATTTATTGAAAAGCTACTCAAATTCATGAAAATACAATGGTGAAATTTCAAATAACAAAACTGAGCATGACTGCCATGACAACAATAACGTCACCCACAAGCAAAGCACACAAATTGCAAACTCCATTAAAACCTTTGTTGTATTTACATGTGTGACTGCGTGCCTTTTGCAAAAGTATCTAATGCTGTGATTCAAATTATGATAGAAAACAAGCTTAAAAAATATATGCATACAGTAGAAACTCGCTACTTGCATATCTCGATTCTTGAGATACGAAAATTTTTAGCTCAAAAGATTAAGATCTTTACTGACAACCACACAACATTTCTGACCTTGTCCTCAAAGGCATCAAAGCTGGTCCCGCGATACAGAGAAACACTGTTGCGTGTTCACGTGAATGGTCAGGTAACACTACTGTGGGTACCAGGTAACTGCGATATTGGGAGGAACAAAATAGCCGATGGATTTGCTCGTGAAGGGACGGTTTTATCCCATGTACAATATACCTGATGTCCTGATGGCAATACATGAGTTCAGGGGGAAATTATGTCTAAGGTTTTTGAGAAAGACAGAAAGCAGATAGAGAATTTTAAGTGTGTGGTCCATCTCAAGGCAGAAGTTGGCCGTCCTATAACAAAGAATCTTCATAAGATGTCAAGGAACAACATGGCCCATATTGCGGCGGTCTGTACTGGACACTGGTCTTTGTGGGACTCGCCAATCGCCTTGAAATACGTATGACTACACTATGCAGAAGTTATGCTGAAGACGATTCTAAGCAATCGGTTTTCTATCTATTCTGTGAGTGTGCATTGACTGCAAAGAACGCAATCAGCTTCATGCTTAAAGGACATCAACAGTATGGGAGGGAGTATAGGAGTGGTGTTGTTCTTGGATGAGACCGGCTGGATATAGCTATGAAAATGGTCCCTGTCAGTTACTTCCTCTTTTGTTTTTGGGTTTCGTAAGTTTCGTGAAAACGGTACGATATGACTGCTTGGCGTGGGTACCAGCCGAACCAACTTACCAATTATTATATCAAAGCAACAGCTAATATTTTTCACGTGCATACACAGAAAAATATACAAAACAACTCGACTTTTAAATGAGTGTCACGAATGTTCCATGATTTGATTATGCTTTTAATCGCTAATTTTCGATTTTACCATTTTATGTCATTTTGATTGATTTTTGATTTTTTTTTTTATCTAAACAAAGGAAAATAATGGAAAAACAAAGTCCATTAAAATTAAAGTGGATTCTATTAAATTATTAATTAAGAAGAAAAAATTTCCTGAGCAAAGACTTAATTGGGAAAAATTTAACTATTATATTTTTTGTGCAGCATTTAATATTCGCTTGGAAAGGGCAGTGAAAAATATAGATTTCTTAGACAATGTTATGACCCTCGAGAGCCTTAGAGGCTGATTACTTGCAACAACTTTCAAATTTATACCAATCCCAGTTTTCATGGTGGAAACATTTAGTTTTTTGGCATATTACGGATAAGAAAGAGAGCATCGGTTTTGTGTTCGGTACCCGGCGAGACGTTTTGCTCTCGTTTTCGTTGCTTACAAAAATAACAATAACAATGGAGCAATATAAACAATAATAATGAAATTTTGCCGGCAACATGTTCGTTTGTGAAAGCGAATTAAAAAAAAAAACGAGAATTCAAGATTTCTCTTCCAAATGTTTCCTCGTCTAAACTCAGTCATTGGGAGCAAGAATCGAGTTTCTACTGTATATGTAATGAACAAACTGAGGCAAACAAAAAAAAAAAGAAGTGCGAATGTTGTTAGTATTTTTTTTTTTTTTACTAAACTGTGTGGCCAACCGAAGCAACATTCATAAGGAGATTATTTTTGAATGAATAAGCCAGTTAAATAATGGGTGGCATATTAAAATCGAACGAAGTCAGAAGCAAAAGTGTGCAAACACTTTTTGTGCTGTTGAAAAGTGAATTTATTAAATCTTAATTCGTGTAGGCCATTAAATAGATTTTATGGAATTATGTGCACCAATTTACCCATGTGTGTGGTGACTTCTCTGTAGCACTGTAATTGTAGTTGTTTGCATGCAAGGGGATACATGCTTCGATGGATTTAGATTTCTTTCTTTTTTTTTTGCGTAATATGAGGCTTTTTTCCGTATGTCTGCCAAATGTTAAAGTCATACACAGCAAAAATGTCTTTGAATACTGGAATGTAACGTCTACATTTGAATTATCATTTACTTTATACTCGTAGCTAGTGCATTGAACTATTAAATCAAATCAATTTAATTAGTTTAATTTATTATACTCTAAATTTTAAATATGTATGAGTACATTTAGTAGCAATAGTTACAGGTTTTTTGAAGAAGATTTTAATTTAAATAGAACTAATGAATTTATGTACATGTTTTTCTTTTTAGATATTTGTGAGGCAACTTTATCAAGATCATCAAGTACATGGTAAGTGACCAAACATTTATTTTATTCATACAGTAAAAAATTACTCAACCTTATAAGTTTGATATAAATTAATTTTATTAAGACATCTTAATGATTTATTTGTGTTATAAACACTATTGTTGAAAAAGATTTCATACAAGCTGAAGGGAAGACAAAAAGAATTTAAGTTTCCCTTATTAAAAGTGAGACAGGTTGACAAATGATATATTACATTACTAAATTGATAGCAGAATTAAATTTAAATTAACTGTGAATGTCGTTATCGGCCATAGTGCAGACAAACGCGGTTGGGCGCTTGGGAACTAACTCATCCTATCTTGTGCGCCATCAACACCGAGAGCATTCACAATGTTTTCAAGTAATTGACCAATGAGTTTTAGTACAACTTAACATGCTGGTTTTATACACGTAAATAAAATAATATTCACAACTGTGTCAGTAATTTGCACAAATATGAGACAGTTTCCCAGGTAGAACAAATCTGAAATTGTAAATTAAATGGAAGATAATAATAGTAAAGATAAGATAGAAGAAAGAAAGATTATATTAGTGATAGTTGGAAAAACTAATAGATAAAAGTTTTAATGAGATCCATAATTTTTTTGGAAAGTTTCTGATGCACGATTAAGCTCTTTAAATTTTAATTTTCCTCAATTAAAATCATTTTTGTAATTTCATCTCGAAAGGGAGCAGCTAAAGGCGTTTCGGCTTAACTTCGTAGAGCGTAAAAAATTAATTAATTTGAAAAACTGAAATAAAAAAGAAAAAGTAAACTCACCGTGCAGGAGTGGAAGACGCCGTCAAACAATGATCAAATGAATTTATCTAAACGTTAATGAGTCTCAAACACAATATACCAAAAAATTCTTTGAATAGTTTTTCTTAGTTTTTTTGTAAATAATAAATGACAGAGACTAAAAAAATTCAGTTTTCTTTTTTAATTATGCGGGGGAATTTGACAAAAAAAAAAGAAAGAAAAAAAATTGTTGGAATAATAATAATTCAACACGGTCCTAATGAAAATAACAACCTGCATTTTGATTAAATTTGATTAGGTTTCCTCTCTTGTTTTTAGAACAGGTAGTATGCCAGAAGAACAAATGAAAAATGTACTACACGTGATCAAGAAACATTAGTTTAATTTGGTTTTGTTCTTTTTTTTCTCTCTCTGCCATTCTTTCCCCCATTGTGGTGTTTAAATTTATGAAATTTTATGAGACAATAATGTGTCGCGGTATTTTGAAATAAAATTAATTTTAAAAAGTGGAAAATGTTTAAACAATTAATAATATTATACGACAAAAACGAAAAAAAAAAAAAAGAAAAAAAGGCGGTCAAAACGGTAGTGCTTGAACAAACCGTATGGAAAATTTTCTATTCGTTGTACATATTTGTAACTTGTAACTTGTGATGTTAATTAGTTGAAGTAGAAATGTTTTTTTTTTGTTTGTTTTAGAATTGAAACTCCAACGTCTTTAATCTATTCGATAAACGAGTTTGTTATATTACATTGTGATATAATAAGATAACGAAAAAAAAGTTACATAGATTCAGTAAACATTTGTGAAATAATAATTATTTAATTATTAAAATAAGGGGTTAATGTTTGGCTATTTATTATTGCTTTAGAACACCATATTGATTTTTACATACATACATATAATTCTACATAAGAATAATAAAATTATTCTTGAAACACAGACTGTAGTAAAACCAGTTACATTCCATGATTTTTTGACAGCTTTCGGAAAGAAAAAAGAAAACCTCTTTAGCATACAATCCCGTAGACATGCCACTTATGTTGCTCCATTTTTTTGAGGATAAAAATAAGTTAATTCGTGAAATAACAAATTCCTTTAATCTACATGAAAAAGATAAAAATAAATTAATTAATTAAATAAAAAAATTCTTTTAATCCACATGGAAAAGATTTTTTTAATTTAATTTTTTTAAATTAATTTGATAACCCCTTTTTTTTAGTATACATACGAATATGTATGTATGTACATATACAGGGTGTCTGGTGGTAAATTTATATTTTTAAATACGATTATTTCAAAAAGTAATAAAGGGTGCGGAGGGAGGGTGGCGCCATTGGAATAATCGATTGTGCGGATTTGTCAGTCACGATGTCGCAGTGGTCGAGTGAGTAATGAATCCAGTGAGTAATAATAATGTAATGATTCTTACGTAATTGCTCGTCGACAATTTTGTTCAAAGTTCGGTATTCGGCGAATAAATTTAATTCGTTCGTGCGTTCAGAGATTCCGCTCAACTGCTTTGGCTATGAATGCCCCACGGCCAGGTCCCAGTCGATCTTCAATGAGTTCCGAAAACATTGATCTGTTTGAAAGCAGTTTACGTGAATATGCGCGACTTTCAATACGGAAAATAGCAGCCTCACTGGGACTTCCACGATCGATTATTCAGGAAATTTTAAAAAAGATCTGAAATATCTGGATTAAAAATTTGAAAAATTATTTGAAAAATAAATTCCGCATTTCCATTCTATCGTTCAATGCTCTTAATAAAACTTTGTGTCAATTATTACGTTTTTTATTTAAGTTTGAAAATATAAAACTGCTACCAGACACCATGTATAACTATATAAACGATGTCAATGGCAATCACTTTAATATGCAACAAAATAGTTAAACGAATAAAGTACCAGCCCCCAAAAAGTACTATAAATTACTATATATAAGCTGTAAACTTTGTGCCTGGCAAGTTACCGAAAGTTAAAATTTTTCCAGTTTTGACACCCTTCCATGGCCGCCAGATTTGACGATTTGTCGTCATTTAGAATTTTTGATTTCGAAATTAACAAAATGTCGACTTTTTTCCTTAAACCTAATCCAGTCAACATGTGCCTTTCAGACACATCTTTCACTTTGAATTGTTCTAACTACTTTAAATTGAAGTCATGGTTCTTGGTGCTTCTTGAATTCGTTTATTTGAACTGTTTTATTTCTTTAAAAAAAATTGAGCTGTTCTTTAATTTATTTATTATGTTAGCAAATCCTGTCATAATGTGCCTGCCAGGCCATACTTTAACATTATAAAACACCAAACTAAAATAACTGGGAATTCCCACTCATTTTTCATCATTCAATGTAACCTTACACAGCTTCTTCAGTTGTTGTCTGATTTTCAAAGGAAAAATAATGAAGACTGATCTTTTTCCCACAAAGTCTGAGAAATATATATGTAGAAATCGAGCGAATTTATAATTATGAAGAAACTATCAACCAAGATGAAGATTAGGACAGTTAATTTTCTGAGGACGCGGATTTTATACCACAATATGAAACAAGCTCTGTTTTGAAAGAAGAAATGTAATTAAAAAATATAAATTAACAAAAGTAACATGGAATGTCTTTATATGGGCCTCTGAGGCACATTTTGGTTGGATTCGTTACAAACTTTACCTGACTTGGTTAGACGATTTTTTACAGTAGTCTAAATATGCCGAATTTATTGTAAGAGTGTTACTTCTCTTTTCATAATTAAAAAAAAAATAATTTAATTACAGTGAACTCGCGATAATATGAACTAATTCAAACCAAGCCAGTTCTTTTGCCTATCACCCTATTGGAAGATGCTCTTATTTTTGCAAATGGCGGCCAATGTCAAATCTGTTTTGACATTTAAGAACTAGACAGATGTAGAATACAAGTGAACAAGCGCGTTACCTACGCCCAAGCCATCCTTAATCTCGAGGACGAAGTGGACGATTTTTCGACCAAAATCATAATGAGCGATGAGGCGCCAATTTGGCCGATATCATCTTCTCGACTTGACCAATAAAATTCTAAAGGTTCAGATAAACATAATCAAAAATCAGAATCGACTTTTTTAATTAAGAAAAAAAAATTAAAGCCGAACAACATCGGATGACTTCTTTTTGGCCACCTTGTATATTTTTTTTTTTTTTTTTTTTTTGTTTTATCTTGGACCAGTGCTCAGGGGCTATCCCCTACATATGCAATGCATTGCACTGGAACTAGAGAGAAGGATAGGGAAGAAACAGACAGGTGGTGAAAGTGGTAGAAAGATAGAGCTTAATTCTTGCGCAACTTTGCAGTTGCGTGTAAATTATAAAGCAAAGTTGCGGCGTCTCTGATGTTTTTTTTTTTTTGACGCATTATTTTTAAGCTAATTGAGCCATTTTATTTATTATTTTACTTCGCCGACGTTTTATTGCTCAAATACCGACGAAGGAGAGTGCTGTAGCACAGAAAACTCAGAAAAAACTTTTCTGATTTGACCCGGCTGGGATTCGAACCTGGGTCTTTCTGGTTGCAGAGCCAACACGCTGACCACTCGCCATCAGCACCCCGAATGGCATCTAATTTTCCTTTAAAAACGTTTCGCCCATAAAAATAAAAGTTTCGTATGCCAAATTTTTCATTTCTTGTTTATTGAAGTTAAAAAAAACAACAGTTTATCCTTCGAAAAACTTAAAAGTCATTATGAGACAAATTCTGTGTGTTTCTGTTGCTTTTTTTGTGTTTATGTAAGAAATTCCGATTGACAGCTGAATACAAATTAAAAGCAAACAGCAAGTGAAATCCCGAAATTAATATGCTGTTGAATAAGAATTTAATCGCTATCCTGTGTGTTTTTTTCCATCTGGGACCAGCACTCAGGAGAAGGCTCCTACACATGCGATACATTATGCTGGAACTTAAAGAAATGACAGGAGGTGAAGCTTTACTATCTTATAACTCGGCTTTTGCGCGTTCTTTGTTTTTATAGCAGTATTGAAGCGGCTCCGATGTTGTCAAGAAGACGTATTAAATTTTTGAAGTTTCGTTTGAGTAGCCACTTTTAGTAGTTATTTTACTATGCCAACACAATACCGACGATGTTCTGATGTGACTGTACTTAGATTTTAACACTGTCTAAAGACAACCGGTTTTAAATAACAACAAAAATAAGCTGTTCATATTTTAGATCTTTGCAACAAGGCAATGGATGGAAAAAAGTGTTGATATTTTGGGGTGTTCATATTATCGCGAGTGCACTGTAGTTCGAATCACAGTGTGTGTGATATTTACATTAGACTTGCTTGAATAGTGCAATTAAATTTAAATATTTAGATATTTTTCGTTAAAAGCCACTTTTTTTCATTTACAGCTAAATCTAATTTCCACAATTTATTTAAATATTCATTGCAACATCGATTGATGCAATGAATTACATATATATATATATGTATATATTTGAGTTAAACCTACTGCACAGTAACTGTAATGAGACTGCAATATATTCATTCATAGTGCAATTTACTGTGTGTTCGTGTACATTCGAAAATAAATTAAAATTGTAATTAGATCCTTTGATACAACAAAAGCGGCTCAATTAAAATGGGACGCTTTTATATAAATGACGCCTGCAAATAATACCAAGTTTAGAATGTGAATCCACATAAATAATGGCCCATACATTTTTGTATACAATTAACGATAAATCTGCTTGGTATGTTTGTTACTACTATATGAGGAGGATTTGCAAATGCAGTGCTAAAGATATTTATGCAAATATGATCACAAACCCGGCCACTATTCATACGAGTATGGTTGAATTTATTTATTTATACGTTAAACCAGCAGGTATTTTAAATTAGATAAAATCAAATTAACACACACACAGCAATTGTAAATTGTCATCATTCCCAAATGGTAATTTTATTATAAATAACAAAAACTAAGTGCCGTATTCAAACAATTTTTTTTTTCGATTTATAAAAGCTATATTTATTGAATTTTGTATGGAAATCGGTCTATTAAACTTTTTTATAAATAAAGAAAAGCAATTATATGAATAGGGGCAGTAAATACATACATACAATTTCCAGCATTGAACTTAGGCCGACATAAAAACTTTGAAGAACTTAAATTTTAAGTAATCAATTTAGAAAAACATTAAATTTTATTAAGTTCTACGTATACTCTTATGTAACTAACTATTCTTCTAGAATTAAAATGCTACAATTTTTGCAACGACACATTCAATAAAATTTAGTTACTTTGCCTTGCCATACCTACAAGTAACATTTATTTATTTAAATCAATTTCAGTTTGTAATTTATGTCCATATAACTTCATTGCCACTTACACACATGTGAAGAAATAAAATGAAATAATAATAAGAGTGATAGAAAATAAGTACATTTTGCCCTACGGCAGTTAATCCACTATTAATCTTATTGTAAATCCGCCAAGACTTCCTGACATACGAGCCATATTATTCATATGCACTTATGCACACACACTTATAAAGCAAACGAATTACCAAAACTTATGAACTGCAAGAGTCCATTCATTTACAGATTTAACAGTGTAGTCGTAAATTTGAACATAAAGATGCTTCAAAAAATTGTTACAACGTCAGTAACAACGTCTGGCGTTTTCTTCTTCAACATAGTCGTCTGCCCCATTCTTACGTACGTACAAATATCCATACATATTTATACATACGTTTTGCTCAGGCAATAAAATTTTGAAGCCGTAAGAAAAATGTGATTAAGTTGCCCGAAAAAATCCAATTTTTACAACTAAAAAAAAAAAAAAAATATTAACCTGTACACATATACTCACACAGTCATAAAAATAGCGAAAAATTTAAAAATAATAAAGTGACTTTAATAAAAAGACTAGATCAACCCGTTGCGCTTTGCTGCCCAACAACAACTTATGTAATCTCGCACAGTTTTTTTTACAGATATTGTTACGCTAACTAAGCCTTGTGTACTAAATTTTGATACTTATATTATTATTTATATCACCAGATATACAAAAAATCTCTTCACCAAAAAATCAAAACAGTACCCTTTTTTTTAAAACGCAGGTTTTACGCATAGTACTCATTCCACATCATTCTTTTTAGTTTTCTTCTCAAAAATTCCTTGAGTTTGATAGCCATATCATATTGGTGGATTAAAAATAGTGGTCCGCCATATTCTGCTTGCAGAGGTTTCACTATATTTTATGCTGCGTTGTGACAAATCGCTTTAATTTGTTATCATAGTTTGGATAAGAATTATAAATATTTTACGTATGCATGTAAAAACTATTTAAGCGGCATAAAAGTACCTGGATACTATTTTACTTTATACGTTTGAATTTCGAAAAAGTAAGAAAACGCATTCGAGATTTTATCTAGAAGAAAAGAATACAGCAAAAAGCGTTTGTTCTATGTGCAATACTTAACAAGATAAATGGGTTGCAAAAAAGTACCAAAATTCAGTGTTTTATCCCATAAAATTTACATATAGCAAAAAAGTATCAAACACGTGTCTTATTATTTTTTAACAGCATATAAGTACATATATGCTTGTTGCATTTTGTTTCTTTCTGCCTTAGTTTCGCACCGATTTCACCCATTTTTTAACCTTTTGTTCCAATTTAAATAAAATCCTTTCTTAAAAGCGATGTTTATCGTAAGCGAATTTAAAGTCTAGCACTTGGAATTTGGCAAAGCACAACCCGATGAGTCAGAATTCGTATTTTGTATTTGCTCAGTTTTTCCAAAAAATTTCGTGTTTATAAACGTTAAATAGTACACATCCATACATACATATTTAGTTGCATATTTCCATTTTTATTTCATTGTCGTTTGTTTCTGAGGGCCCAAAAAGCAATGTCTCCTCTTTATTTTTTTTTTCTACTATAAAGTGGAGGACTACGTTTGTGTATAAAAATTATTTGACAGGGCAATAATCATAAATTTGTGTAGAACTACACACATTTGTGTTCATAAAGGTATTCATGTAGAAAAAGCAGATAGCAAGTATGTACCAGGGGTCAGCAATGAGTACTGAAAAAATGAGTACTCGTAGAGTTGAATCATTATTCATGAGTTCTTGTACTTATATACGTATGCATACTTTAAAGTGTGTAGTACTGAGCATCTGAAACAAGAACTGGATGACCGAAACTATTAACACAGACAGTTTTTTTTTTCTAATGGATTTGCAGAAATTTTATGTTTGACCGAACATATGTCTGTCATTGTTGGCGGAGATATCCATATTTTTAATTAAAAAAGTAATAATATTTGTCTATATTGACGTTTCCAATATTTAAAAAACATTTGATATTTATGTGCAACTGAAATATAAATACCTCTATTGTGTTTATGTAAGATTTTTTAATCACATTTTTTTGACAACTTTTTTTTTAATTTTATGGATTGCGGTCCTTCTGCAGCAGCTTGTTGAGAACCAAAAAGAAATAACCATGCACATAACACCGACGTCGGACGGAATTCGCCGTGTGTGACAAACTCTGCGATAGATTTATTTCTAATTCATACGCCGACGAACAAATTAGTTCAGAATTACCGTTTTCCATTTTAGTTTTCAAATATATTAGTAAATAAAGTTATTTTTTATTTTTATAATTTTTAATATACATACATCATTTAAAGTAAATATAGAGAATTATTTACCACAAAGTTGCTTTTGTCACTAGCTAATTCGCCCGTCAGCTGATGGAATGAACTTTTTGTAACGTATTTTAACGCCGAACGTCAAAGTTTGTTTACTTTTGTGAAAAAGTTAAGAAAAGTGGTTGTAAATTATATAATATATAATAATTTATTATTATTATAATAAGAATGCAAAAATAAAGCGAATTGACGAATTTGCCTTGCGACAAGCTTGTATTAATAAACCTTGGCTGATTATGACTGCTGAAGTTCGTTCGTCGCAATTGTGCGCCGCACTGCGAATTTACGAATTTCGTTTTGCTAGTCGAAATTCGTCGTCGGGTCCAATTTTGTTCCCAAGATAATGCTCCAACATTTTTCATATTGGTCTTATGAAAACTTTGTTCTACACGATGATAAATATTTCCGTCAACAATGTCGGTCATATGACCAATAAAATTATCATCGTCACTGCTTTTATAGGCCGTATGTACTCATAATCATATAGAGTAGTTGAATTTCAGTGACGCCTATTCGATTATATTGAAAATTTCATGAGGGAGAATGTATAGCGAAAAAACGATTCTTTTTTTTTTTATTTTATCTTGGACCAGCACTTAGGAGATGGCCCCTATAAATGCGGTGCATTGTGCTGGAACTAGAGGAAAGGGATAGTAGGACGCGAATGAAGCTTCACTATCTTACAACAATGCTTTTTGCACGTTATTTGTTTTTACAGCAGTGTTGTAGCGTCCCTGATGTCAAGGAGACGTATTAAATTTTGAAGCTTCGTTTTTAGTAGTCATTTTTAGTAAATATTTTACTACGCCGGTGCTACACACTACCGACGAAGGAGGACGTTTTGATGTGCCTATGGATTGGATACAGCTGAAGGCGCCACTGTTTAGTGACCAGTGACTATGCGTTCGCCACTGAAACCTTCCGATCACAACTGAGACAAAGACACAGAAATGCGCATCAGAAAAAAATGCGAGATGTTTTTATGAGTCATTGCTGATCTCTGGTATGTACTTAAAAAATACACGAACTTAAATACACGTGAATGTAAAAATCCGCACATACACTCTTACCCTGTATGTTTTATATATGGAAAATTTTTTTCATGCTGCAACCATCCATTCCATAAAAAATAGATAAAATTTAATTTAATTGTCAATTGAGAGTTGTTTGAGAGTCATAAAATAACGCGAAGTAAGTTGTAGTGCCAATTATAATACATATTCTCATTTCGCAGTATATTCATGTTAAATTATTTAGAAAATTTGTTCTTTCTTAACAAATTTGTTATTATTGCTCAGTTGAATTTAATGAAATTGCTTTAAAGGTGTTGACAACTCTAGTTAATAGTGTGTAAAGCAGACCTCATTCCCATTATTATTCTTATTATTATTATTATTATTTGATTAATCCACAAGTGTACTACATCCCACTTATGGGCATTCAGGCAAAAAACACAGTTTATGTATTGAGTGCAATAAACAACACTACTCGTACCTATAAAATGCTACAAAGCATTTTGCTAGCCTTATTACGTGCTTATATTGAAGTGATTGTTATATGCATCAATACAACAGAAATACAAACTCCTACTCATGGCTGCCAACATCATTAAAAACGCACAATCATAAACACAACAACGCATTGTTTTAAAAATAAATAGCATGTTCACACAAAATCGAGGTAAAATGTAAAACACGAAATAAATTAAGAGAAACGCAAATCGTTGCCACATAGAATTTGTATAAAGTCGCCAAATCGACGTGTCAAACTCGTTCAATGTCAAATTGAAATATTTTGGGTATAACATTTTGTTTTATAAAATTATTTAATGTAGGAAGAACTAATTTTCAATCTCTTACTGTTAGATTTCTGTTAAAATCGTTTTCAACTGCAAAAATTATTTTGTTTTGAGTCAGGAGATTTAATACCGACCATAATAATACGTTAGGTTAAGTTGCTGGATATGAAGGTAAAGAAAGTTCACAGCCCACTTGGATCTAAATTATTATTATGGTCCCACTGTGATACCTGTTGTGAAAAAACTTTCACGTGTTGTTGTGATGCAGACCAGAGCCTCTGCTAGGAATGGAACCTGGAAGTCCCAACTGATTAACGAGCACACTACGCACTAGGCATCCGGTATAATCTATATATATATAAAACAGGATGTGTGTATGTATGTAACGTATGGACTCCAAAACGGCTGGGCCGCTTTTGATGAAATTTTCAGGGAATCTTCTGATTTTTGATTTTCGGTCTGCGGGTGGAGGGGCGTGTCAAAATCCAATTTTGATATTGCACCACCAATGACATATACATATATTTATTTTTTTTGCTTTTTTTATTTTAAATAAATAAATCGTGTGGTAGTACAACACTAATGTTTGTTTAGGGCCAGAACCGCGGACCGGGTCAGCTATTATATTATATAATTGGGAAATTCATAAGATGTCATAAAGTCATATGTTTTAAAATAATTGAAAATAATTAATTTTTAATTATATTATTAATTGACCTTTTTTATTATATTTTTTGATATATATTTATTAAGTCTGAGGTCTTTTTTTATCTTCCTATTATTCCTGATGATGTTAACAAGCTGTTAACGAAATATCGAATAATAAAAAAACAAAATAAGATAAAAAAAGACCTCAGGATTAATAAATATATATCAAAAAATAATTGAAAATATATATACATCTTGACCTCTAATCATAGCAGTTGATTTCTTTAAAAATCAATTTAATCTATAAACCTATTATTACTAATTATTCCAATATCATAGTAAAAAAATAAGTTTTTTTTATTTTAAACCCACTGACGGGTGACGGCTCAAATATAGAAAATGTTTACATACAATCAGCAGTAAAATACTATCAAGTGACAGCTCTGATCAGCTGAGACACAACACAAATACTTTTTCACAACTGATTTTTCTCTCCATTACTTTGCTTTACTTACTTAGCCATACATATATAAGTATGGGTTTCGGATTTGTTCACGCTGGACCATAAGCGCAAACATGTGGCCACTTAAAAGGAGTGTTTGACGGCGATGGTCAACCGCAATCCGGTCGAGTTTTTACGCCGTTTTATCTGCAGAGAAACATGGATCCTTCACAATATGCAAGCAACAATCAAAACTGGACTTTTTTTTTACTTGATTTAAGCTAAAGCTTTCACACTTCTTTAAAATTTATAGATTGTTAATCCTTTCTCCGTTTAGCCTTAGAATTTATTAATATGGATCTTAAGCGTTGCAAAATATTCACATATATGGATGCCTTAGAATCTATGAATATGTCATTCTCTAAGAATGAGTTCCAGTTTTTTTTAGCTCGCGAGCATAACTTATAAATACCCCCATTCATATATATTTGACCAGCTGTGTTTGAAACTCTGCTACATATCGCTTTAGCGCGAATATATATATATATTTGTCTTATAATGTTGAGTATATAATTCCTCTATATTTTTCCTATCATTTCTAAATATGATTTGGGCTTCTTCTTTTGCATATCTGCATCATATTTTTTACTAATTTAGAAACACTTTAAAATGTTCTGTGCGCCCTGTAACCAATATTTTGCAACTGAAATTATCCAACTAAATTAAGCAAATATTATAAAAAGATATTACATACGTACTATGTGCATATTTATCATTTCATTCGAATTTTATAGTAGATGTGACTATGTAATTATGTATGTTATTTGATTTTACCTTTTTCGCTGCTGAATTTTGTGGCTGCAACTGGCATTCACGCACAAATAAACGGTTACGAGAGTTTAATAATTAGGGAAGTGCGAAAACAATATTTTGTGATTATAGTACTTTCGTTTTGTCTTCGGCTATCTACTCATTAGCACGTACGATGCATTGCGCTGGAACTAGAGAAAAGGGATAGTTGTAGAGAAACATTCCGACAACAAATGGCACGAAGGAGCAATAATGAACAGCAGAACAAATGCTAAGTGTTTTTATGACTTAGTCCAACACAGGGGTCGAATTCAAGAACTTTAGTTTAGTAGTTAACGTGCTAACAAAATTTTAGCAATCGCCACCCCATTTCGATTTTATTTAAAGCTTTCTTCTTAGAAAGCAGGCACCATTTCGAATCTATTTATCTTGGACCAGCAGTCAGGAGAAGACCCCTACACATGCGATGCATTGTGCTGGAATTAGAGCGAAAGGATAGTTAGTTAGATAGTATTATTGTCATCTGAAGCCGGCATCTGCCCTGCTAAAAATAAAAAATATAGTGCCTGTAGAAATACAAGATGGCGAAAATATCATCACACTATGTATATCAAACCCGTAAATGCCAAATCTTAAGCTCTCCCTAATAGACCATGAATATTATAAGTATGAAATGTATGTCGGGAGTAATTTTTAGCCACAAAAGTACGCATGAATATAAAATTGTATAACATCGTATACACGTATTCCGCAAATATGAGTGTTTTCGATGCACGTTGGATGTTAATGTTAAGTGCCGTACACGCATTTATGTATTTTTAAGCACACAAACATCATGTCCAGTTTGGAATTGTGGTAATGATGCAATTGATTTCTCTGTTTGATTATTAAATTTAAAAATAAAATCAACATCCAATTCTACAACTACTTCAACCACTATCTATCTACTAATAATATATAACAAGTGCATATGCACTTGTACAATTGCTGCTTTATTACATGTGAAAATGGGAAAAACCATTAAATCAAATACACCTTCATAATTGTAAGCAAACTCAAATTCGTATTTGAATTGTGGATTAAAGGAAATTGCTTCTATTTAATCAAATTACAGAGTTTGGATAATAAATAATAATAGTAATTCAGTATTTGTGGCTAAAATTTGTATGTAGGTAATACAGTTGAAGCTCGGCTATCCGGGATTTTTATATATTTTATAACTTCTATTAATCTTGAGTATCCGTGCAACAAAAATACAAAAATACAGCAATAACATGCTGTTTTCGAAGGCTGCTACACCTGCATCTTCTGCGGTCTTCGTGTGTTGTCCATTGTGTGTGGTTATCAGTAGATGTTAATTATAAGCTTTATATATCGAGCCTTTGGTGCAATACCGTTGTAATTAAAAAAATCGTGAACTGAGAAAAATGCATTTGAAGTTTTGAGTCATCTTTTTGATAGTATTTTCGTTTACTAAAGTTACAAGTTTCTACAAGTTACTAAATAAAGAGGCATTTTTTGTAATGTTTTCTGTTCGTAATTTGTCATCTTGTCATAAAGGAAATATTTCATTATTGCAAATAAATATTGTTGGAAATAGCTGGAGGCAATAAAGACATTTGTAGCTGTAGAATCTGAACAGTTAGAGATAGAACCATAATCTTTTTTCCGTTAGATATATATTTCCCCAAAGATCATTTGTGCATACTCAGCTCAAAAAATTCAAATTTTGAATTACTACGGTATTGCACCAAAGGCTCGATATTTATTATTTTTTATTAATAGAAAATAAGAAAAGTAAACGAGTTGCAGCTTTCGAAATCAACAGCTGAGTTTCGATATATGGCATATGTATGTTCTTTTTTTTCTAAGCCAATCATATGTACAGAAATACAATAATATTTAAAATTCGGTGATTCCCATTTTTCGTTTTCTCTTTTCATTATACAAATATTTTGTATTTGATCTTGTAACTCTTTATTTTAGTGATACCTCGTTGAAATAGTACATCATCAAAGAGACCAAGAAAAGTTATTTCTTGAATTTAAGACTAAAGCAAAAACATTTCGATTAAATCGTAGTCTGAAATATAAGGTTTTTTAACATAACCTCTATTAATCGTGTTTTTCGATTATCCTGACCCATATAATCGAGGTTCAACTGTACTCGTGTGTATGTGTGTCCGATTTATTTGTGTAATTCTCCGAATAAATATTTTCTTAGGAAGCTCTTCATGCCATGCAATGTCTAAAGTGAATGCCAGACACATCAATATTCAGTTTCAATATTTGTTTATGTGTTAGTAAAAATATTAAAACCTCTGACAGACTACGTCAATATTTCTTATCAATATTCATATTTCGAATTTTGCCAATTGTAAATATATAGAAGTTACCGTTGGCAAAGTATTTTTTGAACTTATCGTCGGCAAATTATACATCTGTTTATTTATTTACTCATTTAAAAAAAAAGCACTGATATATTTTCTATATTTTTGTCACAATATTGTTTGCTTTGCAAGGCCCATAAAGTTGGAAATGAGCAATATACTTCAATTAATACGATTATAAGAATTTTTGTCCTCCATTTTTAAGGCATCGCAACTACGATATTGACACAAAGCTACCAGCAATTAAAATTAATATTGACAATAACAGTGCCACACTACATCCAACTGCTTCTATAGTTTGATGAATATGAAAAGCATTTTGATATTCGTAAATATTACACAGTACGTAAATGTGTGACAATTTTTTGTACACAAACGCACACAAAGCCAAATATATATATGTAGAGTGGGTCAATTTTTTTGCTCAACAGGCATATAGCAACATCGAAATCTGTACAAAATTCTAAGAAAATTACCAGAAGAAAGTTTGGATCTAAAATCAAAACCTAGCTCCCGCCGAAAGCCATCAAAATTCGCATTCGAGTAATTTCAGCCTTGAAATTTTTCTACAAGTTTTTTCTTGAAATAGCAGTCTCGTAGTGTACATTAAGAGCGTTAAAACAAAACTAAATTGTACTCTGTAGCTGCAATAGAACTGGTGATATTGATTTTAGAATTTCAAAGGTGTAAGGATTTGGGAATTTTAGGGGAAATTTTGACCACTGTATTGTTGGTCCTTGTAGACCTAGCAGGCTAAAAATTGCCTTTTTTGGTTTCTTATCGAGAATAACAAGTATAACAAATTTTATTGACATCGGAGGCAAACTAGAAAATTCATGATTGATTTGGCTTGGAAGTACCAAAATGTGAATTTTAATGTCTCTCGGCGGGAGGTAGGTTTTGATTTTAGACCCATACTTTCTTCTGGTAATTTTCTTACAATTTTGTGCAGTTTTCGATTTTGCTATACGCCTGTCATGTTTTTTCTCACCCGAACAAATTGACCCACCCTAATATATATATATATTTTTTTTCGTTCTTATTTATTGTATCTTCACAAAGTTTTTAATGATCTAACAATACTTATTGAAATCTTAAAACTAAATAGTGATATTAAATCCAGCCGGTGCCAGAGAAAAATAGTGTTCAAAGCGTTTCATCATTTTCATTTCAACGTACCAACTCAACAGTGTCTAATCTTCTAAGGCGTAGATGATCACGATTGTTTAATAAGTTTCGAGCAAGTGTGTTTTAAGGTTTGTTTCCAGCCTGTGCTGCAAGATCTCATTTCTAACAAGCGGAACGTTTAAGTCTTTATGTATATTGGAATTCCTTTATATATAGCAGGATGCGTTTGTGATTAATCTCAACAGTGAGTTTTGTCTTTTTTGAATTTTTTCAACATTGGAATCCGAGGCTGTGCTCCATAGTTGATTAACATAGGACTATATGGGTTTTGTAATTGAATTGTAAATAAGTAAATTTACAGTCTAGACTAATTTTAGAGTGGCTTCCGATTTATTAGCCATGTTAATTATACAGCTATCACCTTTGTTTGTACAATTTTAGCATTTACGAGTATATGAGTTCTACGCGTAATTAGACGGTCAAGTTGAATGCCAAGATACTTAACATAATCATTAAGGGGGGTACATTGTGTTTGTTTATCCGAACTGGTAGGCACGATTCCCTTCTTAATGTGAACGTGATATGGATTCATTTTTATTCATTTACTTGTATTCTCCATCGCTCTAACTAGGCTTCCAGCTGAGATATGTGGGCCTGTAATGTAAACTAGACGCTACTGTTGTGTTCTCATGGCCAATCATAATAGCCGTATCATCAGCAAATGTAAAAGTGTGGGCATATACATTTGTTGGCAAATCTGTAGTGTAGAGTATATATAAGAATGGCACCAAAATGCTGCCTTCTGGCAGTCCGAATTTTATATATGAATTTTGTGGGGTACTTTTAAAGTTGTTTTCTTTATTGAAGCTGAATATTGCAGCGTATGGCATGCACTTAATGCTGGTAGGTACATCGGAAATGTTAATTGTATTTATTTTGATTTCAATCACATGTGAAAGATTAGTATTTTTTTTATTAAATTAAATTAGGTAGCTCAATGGAAAATATCAAAAAAAAAAATACAGATTTTTGAACTGCTTTCTTTACGTTCTAGTCAGCAGCACTATTTGGGTTTTATTAATTAAATTTCCATAAGACTAGATATTCTTTAATTCAAAATATATTTCGTTAATGTCCATTTCGTGTTTGTTCTTATCATTTGTTACTGCTGCAGCGGTTGTCTTTCTCACATTTTGAAAAATTTAATATGTATCTATAAGAATAATGCATATATTAACACCTGACAGCATACATGTTAAATTAAATAAATTTTCATTTCTCCATTTTTCAATCTTTAGACATTTTACAACCTTTAAACCCCTTCAGTTGTTTATTACCGCGTGTAAATAACAGTCATGGAAACAAAGTTTGTTTTCTTATTTTTTATTGTTGTTGTTTTTTTTTATTGTTCTTATAAGCAATGAAATAAATCAAACAAAACGTCGTAACGGCAGCTGAACAGACATTCTTCCATTTATGTACTCCTTTACACAAACACAAGGTGCAAGTTCTTCAAATGTCAGCGATGCGTATATCAAGAGTTTTAATAAAATTAAATCGTCCTGAGATCACAGAGCCATTTGCAAACAAAGTTTAATATACAATTTAGCATTTGAACCCCTTCGCTTGCTTGCTTGCTGGCTTCTTAATTTGTAGTTGTGCAGATTTTTTATTTCCTGCTCAACTTTTTTTTATTTTATTATTTGTTTCTGATTTTTGTTAAAGGTTAAATTAAACCTGTGCTCTCTCACTTCATGGAATTTTTTTATTTAATATAATTAACTTGTTTTTTTATTCAAAAATGTTTAGCAGGCATTCGTTTAATATCGCCATTAGACTTCAGCAAACTTATTTATGTAAAGGGTGCTTCCACCAAAAACGCACGATGTTAATTGCAACTACAACAAAAAGTTGTCAGATAATTATCTTAATATTTTTCATTATGCTAGAAGGATCTATGACAATAATGTGTGAAATAAAATATCGGTCAAATGCTCGCCACGGCTTCGGTGGCATACCTCTATCCGATGGGTGATATTTTCAATGAATTTGAGACATAATTGAGGTTCAAAGTCGTTAATGTGCCGAATTACCTCCTCCTTTAGCTGTGGAATTATTCTTGGCTTATTGAAGGACACTTTATCTTTTAAATATCCCCAAAGAAAAAAGTCCAACGGTGTCAAATCACATAATTGTGACGGCCAATTAACATCGCCACGCCGTTAGATGACACGGCCATTGAATTTCTCGTGCAAAAAAGCCATTGTTTCATTGGCTTTGTGGCAAGTGGCACCATCCTATAGGAACCACATAGATTTGAGAGGCCTTGCCGTTATCATCTCGCGATAGCGAACCCCATTCACGGTGGCTGCTTGGCCGTGCTCATTTTCGAAGAAGTATGGCCTGATGACGCCGCCAGTACCATAAACCTCATCAAACAGTCAGGCGAGCAAGCACAGGTGTTTGCACATTTCCCACAGACTCAGGTTGCTCACAATTCTCCCGATTGTGGGCACATTTGGTCGATTATGCTGACCAAAAAAAATCAGGAAATGCATTTTGATTTGCACGCCCATTTTCGTAAAAGGGTTCAATAATATTAACGCGTTGCTCAATTGTGTACCACTCTATGGTTGAATTTGTCTAATTGAAACAAAGAAAAACTTATCTTTTATCTACTCTCCTGAGTACTATCTGAGAACCTACTCTAGTGATTTTCATTTCAATTAATTTCATTTTAGTTTTCAGATAATCGTATTTCGCTTTTAAAAGAAATTCGTTAATATAGTTGATGTTTACTTTTGAACTTGAGACAAATCAACCAAAAGTTTTTCGATACTTAAAAAAGTGTTGGAAGAAAAAAAAGCAACAAGACAAGGAGTGATTGGTCACTCCTTCTTGTTTTTTGCACGCCAAGTGATTGCGTTTACTTTCTAAGCTTTTCTTTTTCTTTAATAAAGCAACAGGACGAAGAAAAGTTTTGAAATTTGTCTCAAATGTACGAGCAATAATAAATCTTGTAATTAAACTTTGATTGTTTGGAAATTGAAATTTGATGGGTAGAAATAACAAAACAATAATAAAGTATAAATTCTTTTGTTGACAAAGTGATACAACCGTAATTCATCATATACGTTTATATATTGTATAAATGGATTAGTTTTTGTTGACTCATACCCACACACGAATGCATTTATGCTCGTATTAAAATCCATAGATACATGCTCCCAATCACCAAAGTACGAGGTCGGTCCTAAAACTGGCCCACAAATAACAAGGCAAACAGAACAAATTTGGGAAACATTTTCTTTATGGCTCAACATTAGTCTGCACGTTGACTATAAAACGAAAAATGTTCCTGGGTGCTGGTCAAAGATGAAAAAAAAAAAAGAAAAACTTAATCTTCCTTTAGCTGATACCCTTTTGTCAGCGTTATTCAAGCCTTTCAAAACGAGATGTCACTTTCTATCTAAAATTGACTTCAGATAGAATTTTCATATTTTTTTACAGCTATTGGAAGCCTTCGTAGATTATATAAATAGTTATTTTGTCTGAAAAAAATATATATGTAAAAATTTTAACATCGTCACGCACATGTTACATTTGTCACGCACATTTAACAGCGTACTTTCATAATACAATCTCCTTTGTTTCGAGCATGCTTAAAAAAAATAAAATGCAATAGAAAATGATTAAGCTTTGCTCATTTATTAATATATTTTGATTACTATTACAGCCAAATCAGGCTGAAGTTTTTGGCCAGAAAGAATTAGACATGAGACAGCATTCCAAGGGAACAAAGGAAAAGTCAAAGTCAATCAATACCCACACCTACACATGCTAAATTTATTTCTTTTCTTATGAGAAACGATAAAATAAATAATTCAAGAAACTTTAAAACCTGTGGCGATACTGCACCAGATTTGCAAGGTGATTGGTAGGAAAGGAAATTTTCTGTACAAAATTTTACTACAATTTGAAAAATGTTATTGTTAATCCAGAGATTATATTTGACATAATGTCGCTTCTCTCTAAAATTAGATTTTTTTAACCATACGGATGACTTTTCTGTGGAAGTCGTGATATACATTTGCTGGTCTTAGTCCAGCAAGAAGTATTTGGCCGCCCTAGCAACCTTTGTTTTCGTTCAATTGCCCTTAAATGCAGCACAGTTTTGTCATCTTCAAATTATTGATGAATATACGGTGTACAGCACTTTTAGAAATATCGAAGATTTTAGTCATCTCACGCACCTTCTACCGATGATCACCCCCGGAACTTTTTTTGTGGATGTTTTTAACAGTTTCAGGCCACTACGACCACTACGGTTTTCATCTACAAAAGCTTTCGCATATTATTTTGCGTTGCTAAGAAGGCTTATTTGTATGCGTGTGTGAGAGAGAGAGAGAGAGAGGGAGCGCTTTATTACGTTTCGCTATTTGTGTGGTTGCACGTACAGAATGTCAAATGTATAAAACAAATTATTTTTCATGTTTTTCGTCGATGTACGCATGTAAGTATGTGTATGAATTTCTGATTCAAATTTGCATTCACTTGCATCGTTTTTCTTTTGTGTTGTCTCTCGCTTTTTTTTAATGAAATCACGTACATACGATTCTACCATAACTTTTCTTCCACTTCCTCTATTTTTTTTTTATTTTTTTTTACAAAATTTCAATCTCTTAATTTTATATGAGGTTGGCTTTTATTTTATTGTTATAGCCATTTATAAAAACACATCATGCAATAGACATTCATACATAAAATACATTCATGTATGTATGCGTGTGTGTATTTTGGCAATAAAATGGCGTCACACAAATTACCAGTAACTAATATATTTCCGGTTTCTTCTTTCTTTGTACATACAGTATCGGCCGTATATAAAGCAAACCCTCATTTAAATACCTTCATATCGTAATTTTCTTCATCTGAACAATTATTTTCGAATATATTTTCAAATACTTATTATTTATTAATTTTTAATAACAAAAAACTTTTGGTCTTTTTTTTGCACTTAGACAAAGAAAAAGTTGAAATAAGAACATTATTTGAGACCAGAAAATAAAACAGAAAAAATATTAAAGAATACTACAGTAGATTCGGGGTAGAGGGAACTAATTCGTGCAAGGTCCATCCCCTCAAGCCAGACTGTCCCCCTCAATCGAGATTGAAAATGAAAAAAAAATGATGTTTGCTTTCGTTTTCGTACTTATTTTGCTTTATTATGTGCGAAGTTCCTCAGTACTCATCAGATCGAAGGTTGCTTCTATAGAGTACTCAATGGAAGAATTTTTGCTGCAACCCCATTATTAAGAAGTTTTTTCAATCCTGGGTTCCCTCTACGCCGAGTCTACTGTATTTTGTTGGGTATCCTTTGCTCTGCATGACGAAGGCACATCTCTTAGGCAGGTATGACATTAAATTTGCTTTTTATATCTTGTAATATTCCTGCCCAGGCTACTTTCTGGGCTTAAAATAAATTACCTCCTTTATCGGAAATACTTTTTCCCTCGAAATATTCCCCTTTCCATAAATTTGCAATTGTGAAAAATTCACCGTAAATAATTTCTTGTCAAAAAAAAATCCGCCTCTCGTGAATGATTATTTTTCCCTGAGTTTTTTTCACTTTACCCTTTAATTTATTCACTTGATTTTTGCTGAAGAATTGCATACAAAATGTAAGTAAGTTCTTCCTTCATTTATATATTTTGATAAATATAATTTTTTTATATCATCATCAGAGGGTAGCGACGGCTGAAGTAGTTTGCACGTTGACTACAAAACCAAAATTTTTCGGGGGTTCAACCCCAGTTTCAGACAGAATTATGGGAAAAAAATATCTGGCGTTTTTTTCTTTTGTGCTTATGTGTGTCTTTGTGTCAGTTGTTGTGGGAAGATTACAGTGGTGAAGGCATAGTCACTGGTCACTGAACAGTGACGGCTTCAGCTGTAACCAGTCTTCACGCACACCAGAACGCCCTCCTTTGCCGGTATTGTATAGCACCCACCGCCGAAGTAAAATAATTACCAAAACAAAGTTTCCCTGACATCAGAGGTGCTTCAACACTGCAATGCAAACAATGAACGTGCAAAAGCAGAGTTGAAAAGATACTGAAGCTTCATTTTCTGTTTTTTCTCTAACTATCGCTTTTCTCTAGTTCCAGCATACTGCATCGCATTATCGATTTTATGAAAGAGACCATTACATTGCTTTATCCGAGCTTTTTTATACTTGGGATTTTTTTCCTTCTCCGCAACACTCTTTATTGCATGTGGAAGGGAACAGCACGGTCTGTAATTTTTTTACACAGCAGGCTCTGCGGGCCTTGGCGAACTCAAGTTCAGCTATTCTGTTTTTCGCCCATTTGGCTTTTTGTTTTTGGCATCGACTGAATAATCTAACTTCTGCAGCTCTTGTATGGTTTGTTCATTCGCTAACGGGTAATCCCAAAGTTTTTTAACGGCTGCTGCTTTAGAATTGACCGATACTGTACATAAAATCACACTCTTCCTCTGAATTCGCTTGTAGGGGTTGCTAAATATTTTTATATTAAGAGTTTTTGCGTTTTTTCAAACAATTTGCAGTTGTTTTTGTCACTTATCTCCGGTATAGGCCACTGGTTAGAAGTGTTCGGTTATGTATGGTATGTATGTTTTCCTGAACAAGTTGGTTAGTTGTCCAGTTCAGTAAATTATTTTAACTAGTTTGTTTTTTCCTTGTTATTTTTCTTGCTGTTTTGATTATTTATTTTATTTATCTTCATAAGGGGGAGGATGTGTATCCACATACACAACATTTTCATTTATTTTTTTTTTGTTTTGCAATTTTTGTTTTTATGTGATTCAAGTAATAAAAGTTTTTAGACATCTCCCATGGAGTTGTTCAGTTTCTCTTTTTTTATTGTTGACATTCTTTGCCGGCGCTTCCAATTTTGCTTGTACATATTTCTATAAATTTATATATTTTTTTGAGAGGATTGATTGGAGTTGGATGTATATTATAACTAAACAATTTATCCATTAAATTTATGTGGTTTAGATGTTTGATTGCATTGCGTGGCGTTGCGTTGAAGTCACATAACAACGTATAGTTTCTATTTACAGTACCAGATTACTTTTACTTTTTATGATTTTTGTTATCAGATGCAAAAAGGAGGCCAGACAATAAAATTGCTACAAGGTTTAGATAACGTTTTAATGGAATTCTGCGAAATGAGTCATACTGGCAAAATCTAAAGCGATATTAATAATTTTTAGACATTTCCAATTAAATCCAAGTAATATATGAATTTAAAGATTTTCTTTAATTAAAACACATGCGTCTTGCATATGTCAGTGATAGTTTCATTCAGAAATTTGGATATTTTAAACCGTTGCTGGAATGAAAGGAAATCAATAAAAAAGAAAACGTTGTTTAGCCATCCATTGCAATACAACGTCTTATTCAAATATTTACTAAATAAGAGATATTGAAGCTTCCGGAAAATTGCGTAGCTTTTGTTTTCCACCATTTTTCAATTCCCAAGTGACTTACGGACTCTTGTCTTTGGTAAACTTGTTGTTGTTTTTTGTTTTCCTCCAACACAATAACAAAGAAACATGCAGACAGCAATGTTGAAAATTTCTACCTGTAAGGACGACTAAATACACTAAGAAACAAATTCTTGCGTCTGTTTCTCTCTCTTCTTTGTAAATGTATCATAGGCATGATAAGACAGTGATGTCAATTTAGCTGATTTTAAGCTAAACACAGGGTTTGGTGATGAAGCCTACAAACGGAAGAACATTGTCATATACATGTGTTTCTTTCAAAGTGCCATTTTTCAATCCACACGAGGGCACCAAAACCAGAAACATCAGTTGTGTATTAAAGATTGTTGATGATACAGGTACTATTCTCGGAAAAAAAAAATTTTTAAATGAGTGACTCGCAACGTGTGTTGGCTGCAATTATTATTATTTATATTTTTAGTTTTGTTTTTATAATCTGCAAATCTAATGTCCCATAATTCTAGTAAATTTTTATACAAATTTATAAAATTTAATTTTGACTATTTTCGATTGAAGGCATTTTTCTTATTTTTGTTTTTTTTTATTGAATTAATTTCCTTTACTCCGCGACTTAAAAAAACACTTCACGACACGACTGCTCTCAACGAAATAATAAAGCAAAAACAGGAAACATCAATACAGACGAGGGAACATTGCTTTGGAACATGCAAAATCTTAAAAAATTTTGATATTTTGGACACATGAAAGGAAACAGGAATTTCAATAAGAAACATCGCTACAAACGGGGAAACATTGATAGAAACATGTCCATGTTCCAATCAATGTTCCTCCGTTTGTAAGCTGCTTTACAGACCAACTTAAATTACGACGCAAAGCGTTGTCTGTCTGACTGTCCAAATTTCTCATGTCTATACAAAATGTATGAAATCAACCGAAATAACGCTGCGTCAACGCTTTGCAATTGGAAAATCCAACTTTGACAGCGCGTAAAGAAGTGAAGTTGACTGCAAAAAAAAATAATAATCTTGAAAACCAATGACAATTTAGTTGTTTTCCGCTCAATTTAATGATTTATCTCTTATTTCTATTTAGAGTTCGTTATTAATCAAAGTTAGTAAATATTACTGCTTTTGGTGCAACGTTAACGCTGTAATTTAGGTTACTCGTTTCAGCGTAAAAGCTGAGCGCTAAATTAGGATGCGCTTTGCGTCGTAATTTAGGTTGGACTGTTAATGTTTTGATTGGATTGTTGTTTTCTTCAAATATTGCCCCTTGAGTTTAACGCAAGGCCCGCCAGTAGCCGTCGGCACCACCTACTAAGTCCTCTCACCTCGACAAGGTTTTAATTCTCCAAGCGGCATTATGTTCTTCCTAGAAACATTGTTTTTGCACCCTCACAGTCCTTTTGCGCACAAATTGACTTGGATTATCTCTATCTTTCTACCACTTTCACTTGCGCTATCCCTCTCTCTATCTTGTTGCAGTGCAAAGCATTGCATACGCTGTTGATATCCCCTGAGCATGGGTATCAAATTACCGCTTTCGATATCGAGCTAATTAGATTGAACGTTTTTGTTTTGGAATTAAGTCATTCGATATCGGAAAAAAATTAAATAAAATTTGGAATGAAAGCTTGGGATATCGAACTATCAATCGAGTGCAATATTTTTAAAATTATTCGATACCACAATGTCAATCGTAAACAATATAAAATGGTTTTCCTAATTTCAAAAGCAAACAATAAATTGTGAAAAATTTTATAAAAATAAAAACATATTTTGAGTTAAAACAATTGTAATTATAGTGAACATTTCAGGATGAGTATGAAAAATATAAATTTAAAGCAAAAAGTGGCAGAATTCTTTTTTTTTATCTTGGAGCAGCACTCAGGGGACGATACGAGAAATAATAGGAGGTGAAGCTTCACTATCTTACAATTCTCCTTACACGTTCTTTTTTTCTTTTACCAGTGTTGTAGTGTCTCTGATGTCAAGGAGACATATTAAATTTTGAAGCTTCGTTTTAGTAGCCCTTTTTAGTAGTTATTTTAATTCGCCGACGAAGGAGGGCGTTCTGATGTGCCTGTAGATTGGTTGTAGCTGATGCCGTTACTGTTTATGTCCGAACATCTGAATTTGGCAAAAAAAAATCTAATGCGAAAATGTGGCCAGGGGAGAGTTGTTGGAAATAGGCTGTGGGAATCACTTACTGTTTGCAAATACGCACCAAATCATGTTCATCTTCGGACTCTGAAGAAGTCAAATATGAAAGCAGTAATATTTGTTGATCCATAATTTAACAAAAATTCTAGTTTCTACTTGCAATACTTGCAGTTTATTTTGTTAATACTTCATGTAAACATCTGTCGCACTCTGTTACAAATTTAATAAAAGCTTTTACTATTAGTATGAAAACTCGTATCGATAGCGATCGAATGACATCATGAGGCAACTCTATAAGTATCCAGTTTTATTTTTGCTCGATAGTTCATTTGATATCGAAAGCGGTAATTAGACCCAGAAAAAAAAATAATTATGTTTAAGTTGTTTCAGAAAAAGATGTATTACTGGAACGTTCCTTTTTTTTAAATTTAACTCTTTTTAATCTTTTTCGTAATGCAATTTCGATGTTAAGAGATGGTATCCCTGTGTTGAGATTTTCAATAAAATACCTTTCCTAACTGAAAGAGTAATAAAATGCATGTGTAGAAACATCATCGCAATTTTCTATGTCGTCGTCGTCGTCGTCGTCATCACCATCATCATCATCTTCACTAGACAAACAAACTGTTATGAAAGCACGTACTCGTGGTATGGACAATACCAACTTGTTAATCCAGCAAACGAAACTATCAAACATATACAACGACGACTTTGCTAAATGCACAAGCAGTTGCTCATACTTACTATGTAGTTAAAGTTATTGTTTCTATTTTGCAACAACTACTTCTTACAACAGCAATTGAAACATTTCATTCGAAGGCCGCATACAATACTTAGAAAAACAATGTGTGTTCAACTAAAGACAATTACAATGGTTAAGGCTTACGTGCGGCTTACATAACAATGATATCCTTAAATGGATGAGGAACGTAACATAACGACATCAATGCAATAGAGACACAAAGGCTTGACTAGCGAACTGCACGTACAGAAGATGATAACTTTTAAATTTTTAAATTGTGTTGCATTATTTAGCACCATTTTTCTTTTTTTTATAAATTATAAAATATAATTTTTTTTTTTTTTATAAATTATACTCATACATTTTTTAATTTTCATTTCAATGATCAAGTGAGCTAACAATAATGGTGATTTCCTTTCTGAACAAAAATGTTGCCCTTTCGACTCAGAGTTATATAGTCAGTTTACAAGGCCATGAGTATTATTTGTATTCGCCAGTGTGGTTATGCTCTGAGTACTTGAAGTATTTTTGCCACTACTCCGTAGTACAGGGTGGCCAGCTTTCCTAATTTCGGGATGCACGTTTGCGAATCAATTTTTTAAAGAGCCATTTATTTAAAATTTGAAAATAATTGAAATAGGATTAATATAATCGATTAAATGCGGAAAATCAACTCTTTTGTTCTACGTAGGAAAAAGCAACAATATTAATATAATTCTAGGAAATGAAAACAAAGACAGCTCACACAAATTGTGCTCAAACTCAGATACACATGCAGATACACTTGTTCACGTTTGAAAGGAATTATTAAGACCTGTTTTGCAAACCACGTGATTTTAAAAGTATAATTCCAGTGAATGCAACCTTTCAGATTTCTTTGTTTGCATGGTTTAGACGTATAAATGATTTAATTCTGAAATATAAAAATGTACAGAACTAGGCTAATTATTTCAACTCGTTTTCAGAACATGCTTGATAGTTTTCATATATTTTATATTTATTCTCAATTGTTAGAAAGTCAAATCATAATAAACCATGTTCTACAAATACAATTATTCTTTTAAATTAAATTAAATTATGCAATACAATGATGCACAACTTTATATTCTCATTTAAGAAGTTCATACTGTTCGCAAATCTTGAATAAAGGCAGCACCAATATCAGAAATAAAAAAAATCATTTAATATTAACTAAATTTATTCTGTTTTATTATTATTAAATTATGTAATAATGAATTTCATATATATTTTTTAATGGTAAAATGCACAATTATCAAGATTTTATTTTTGGATTTTGGTTGATCGTTGGGAGGATTCGATTTCGTATATCCGTTAAATACCGCAAAGTCAGGTGCAGTCTTTTAATACGCAAATAATCGGCAGCTAAAAACAAATCGATTAATGTCATTTTATCGATGTTAAAGAAATCTCTGTCCCACATTGTGATGTAAGGGTTATTTTTATGGTAAGACGCCCATTGTAAAACTATGCGTAAAGTACAGGAATTTACTTTGGGTAATCGTATCACGGTTTCACCACCTTCTTCGATATCCCGATCGAACAGCATCATTGTTATAGTATCTGAACATTGTACTGTTTCCATGTCGATTTCAAAAATCTTGCCATCAGACGATTCTAATTTTATATATGACATATTGGTGAATGATACTCTCACGCTAAATCTCTGAAAGATTAAAAATTAAACTAAAGCAACCCTTTACAGAAATCTTTGTAACGTGGTATGACAAAAATAGTTTTTAATTAATCGGAAAGTGTTGGTCCGGTGCTGTTATTTTAATTTCGGAATTTACAAGCTGCAGCGAACTGTAATCCCAGACCACTTTATAAAATTTTTGTCACTTTTAAGAAAAAGAAATTTATTTTTAATTTACCTGAAGAAAGTGTAAACCTTTGAAATTTTTTTTATAATTTTCTTAAACTGCAATATTACAATTTTCTTTGTCCGAAATTATATGAGACTTCCTTCTGTGTTGAAATGTATTTTTCAAATGCGTGACACCAAAATATTTGTGAAAAATGAGAGCTGCGTAGTCATGCAAATTAACAATATATATGGCGAATTTGACAGCTGTTTGGGTTTCCAAACGTACTGATGTTGCATCATTTATGGTGATTTCCTTTCTGAACAAAAATGTTGCCCTTTCGCTGGATAACATTTCCTACAGTTCGCCCATACCTTTAAAAGTGATACATGGGTGGCTCCGTAGTCTAGTGCATGAGCATTAGTGTTATCAATATGGAGGTACGGGTTCGATTCCCGCCTAGAGCCTGGGTGTTTCTACAGACAAGCTATAGAGCTTCGTAGAGTTTGTGTTGTTAAAAAAAAAAAAACATTTTTTACTGCCATTTGAGATTTATCATTAATGTATACTTAGCGTTTCACTGTTGCTACGGTTTTTAGCACCATTTTATCAATAAAAATCGTCAGCAACATTGTTTTCTAATCAGCTGCTATTACCTTATTTGTATAAAAAAGTACTTAACAAAGATGTAAAAAAGGTTAGTATATTACCCCGACTTGAGAGTAGAGGTTCAAATATGTTGCATATTTTTCCAGTTATTTGTGCAACATATTTAGAAAGGAACGAAAAAGTTTTTTTTAATGTTACATATTTTTTAGAATGGAACAGAAATAGTAACGAAATGTAGCATATATGTAACATTTTTGTCAGAAAAGAAAACACTATAAGTAATCAAAACTTAATTGTAAACAAAAAAAAATATTTTCGACGAGACTGACCTCATGCCGGCTTATAGATTTAGATGCAATTCACGGTTTATATATATATATATATGCTGCAATATACGTATGTTGTTTTGAGTACAGATTCGGAATTGAGAACATCTAGATCATTATGAGTGCACTAGTTTTTGACTATAATCAAATGGAGCAATTTTATTTTGCCACTTGATTTTTTTTCTATATTTGATACCGAACCGAAATTAATTATTTATCAAAAAATTTCCGGACCTCGCAAAATTATTCACAAAACGCGATAAGCCAACTGTAGATTCCATGTGGCAAATGTATTTACGCTGTCTCCGGCAGTTCAAGTGAGTTGCGGCAATCTCGCAAAATTCTTCTCACCTTTTCTGCGCGCTCTTCCTCCAACAGCAAATATGCATCAACAGCAGTACCCATTTTTTATTGTTGTAAATTTAATATTAAACAGCATTTTTTTATTTTCAATAAATTCGTTTAGCATATCTATTTTCAGAAACAAATTCAAACAAAAATAGCATTAAAAGTAGTAAACAAATGAGCAAAATCTTAAAACAGCTGATTCGAATATCAGTTTTATTTGCATTCGAAGATAACAAAACCGACACGTTTTCATGACACCAAATGAAACCAATATCGATTTGCAACACCGATAATCTGCAAAACCGACTTGGATTCTATTACAGCCCTGATTAATTTAAAACATCTGCACTTTATTGTTCCTCTATTGAGAAATTCTAAAGGAATTTAGAAGTTTAAAGTGAAAAGTAAAGTGAACTTTTTGAGAATCGGAATTACGATTGCACAGACAAAATTATAATTTTTTCTAAATTTTTCCCAATTAAGTCTTTGCTGAGAAAAATTTCTTTTTACTCAATTAATAATTTAATAAACGTGGATTCAGTTTATTTTAATTGATTTTGGTGTTCTTTCGAGAAAGTGCAATCAAAAAAAATGGTGCAATTTGAAAATTTTTTTCAATTAAAACTGTTAATTGATTCTGCGTTTTTCGTGATAGGTTGTGAAATCTAATTATTATTTTAATTGAATCTTCACGTTTTTTAATTGAACCTTTCATTTTACTTTCTTCTGTGTAATTTAAAGCAAATTTTTTTTAAATCTGTGAGCGTCAACCATGTTAAACTAAAGCTACTTGTCATCAATTATGACGGCGCCCATTTAGCCGATATCATCTACTCGACTCGACCAATAAAATTCTAAAGGTTCAGATAAACATAATCAAAAAACAGAATCGAAGTTTTTCATTTAGAAAAAAATGAGAGCCAAACAACATCGGATGACTTCTTTTGGCCCACCTTGTATATAAAAAATTCTTATGTTTACAATTTGCAGTCATCGTAATTAATAAGATTTGTGGATGAGCACTTTTATGAGAAAGCTGGAACAGCACCTAGAACTGCTGCTATTTTATTATCCATGTATGTGCGAGTATGTTGATAATTTGAATTCAAATTGTTTGTTGCTTTGCTTTCGTCTTTATCATTTATTGCATTGTTTATGCTGCTGCTGTTTACATTTACATTTACTGCAGCGCTATTCTTGTAAAAGGAGCGGGTGGTTTATAATGTTGTTATATTGCATGAGAAATTAATGCTGTTTTAAGGTAAATTTACAAGCTAAACATGCAAGTAATAAATCAATTAATGAACCATAGCACTTTTATTAAAGCAGAAAATTCTTAACTGCCAGCAGCATTGCAGGCAAACAATCAACTATTCTATCTTCCTTTTACGTATTGCCAACATTCTGGCATTCTGGCTCATCTATAATCATTTAAATAAATATACTCGTATGTATTGTGTAGCTTCGTATAAATACAAACACAAACACTTGTGTAATTTAACAATACGATACCGGTCATATCTAATAAAAAGAAGAACAAAAAAAAAATAACCTAACGAAGAGCTAAAAATTTCTCCGGAATATTTTGCATGTTTCTTAAAGTAACATGAAACATGTAACGTAAATTGAACTTAAAAGCATATACGAAGAACATCTTAACCATGTTAAGGATGATCATAAAGATGACGATTATTAAGTTTGTATGCATGTTTTACTAAAGCCATATAATATGCTTAAATTTACCTACAAACATGCTTCGCAAACACTTGGTGACGTCTGCTGTATACTCGCACTAAACATGCATACTACACATACATACATACGAATGAGTATATTCATACGTACGAGAAAACAAATGAGAAAAGCATCAGCCACGGAAACCCATTGTCACCCCGAACTTACATTGTTGTAGTTACAATGTTCATTTATTTTGTTTGTGCATGCTCGAATGTTGTATTCAAAAAACCGCAAAACAAATGAATTACTAGTGACAGTGGACATGCTTGTGAAAATTTGTGTTCTTTCTTTCAGCTGTCTTTCTTGGTTGCCTGTTTCATTTAAGGAGGCGAAAATTTATAATCATTTCAAATCAATTTCTGCGCTTTTACCTGCTAATACAAGGAACGACTGACTGAACGAACCAACAGCCAGTAACAACCTACTGACCAGGAATTGGAGCACATTTAAATTTAAGCCGGGACATTTATGCACATGTAACAATGTCGAACAAGGTTCCAGTCTTTTTTTTTCGATTTTCTTCTTCTTTTTGTTTTTCTTGCATTAAGCGACGATGATTGAGCAAATGAATCTCAAACAGCTGCATGCAATTGATTGTGACAGTGTTAGCGAGTGAGCGTGTTTTATGTGTTAACTAGGCGTTGGTACTTGCAATGTTCATAGTCATTATGTTACGTACGAAATTTTACTGATTTTTATTTATACATACATATATTTTTTTATTTTTTTGTCATTTCTTTTAAAATAATTATTGGAGGAAGTTGCCGAACAACTTCGATAGAAATTTAGGGAAGATTTTCTTTACTTACTAAAAACGTCGACAGTTCTTTCACCAGAGATATTGTGCAAAAAATTAAATAATTTTTGTTAATTAGGAAAGGTTGGAACATTGCTGGAAGAATGTGGATAATTGCAGGGTTGCGAAGGCCGTATGGACTGAATGGAATATTGGAAAGTCCAGACGGCTACTGGGCTTGAGCAGGAGGGACTTAAGGGTTCTGATAGGGGCTTTAACTGGGCACTGCTCGATCGGGGTGATGTTTAGCAGGTGGCAAAGTGGGGCCTCCGATATTTGCAGGCTATGCGAAGGACAGGAGGGGAAGATGGAACACGTCTTCTGTCATTGCCCCGATTTGCAACGCGCCAAGCTAAGGTGACTCTGCTGCAGATTCCTGATGGTTATAGAGGATATAGCGGGGCGGTATATCGGTGATATCAGGGTCTTAATTATGGGTTTGCTTTGAGATGACCGTGGACGGGATCTTCGTTTTTTCTTTTCTTGTCTTTTCTATTCGTATCTTTACTTCTCTCTATTTTTTCCTCTTCTTGAGGGGATTAAAATGGGCCCTATGGATCTCCAGATGGAGGTGTTCCTTACCTTTGTTAATTTTTTTTAAGCCTTGGACTTGTTTTTTTGGGCTATTGGGAAACAAATTTTAACGAATCAGGAGACACTACTGCCAACGCATTTAGTTGAGGTTTTTATTTTTTTGTTTTATATTCTTTTTATTGTAAAACAGCGTGTTAAGTCAATTAATTCAATACCAATTTAACACGTTAGGTGTCCCAATGCATTTTGCGCTACACCACACACGTTTGGACATCTTACAGCAATAACAACAGTAACCACAATAATAAAGGCAGCAAAAAGGAAAATATCAAACCAATATAAAAAAACCCATATATAGAATGTTAAAGCAAACATTCGCAAATACACATACATTCACTCCAATACGACGAATATCAAGCATTCGAATGGACATCTTTCAATTTGAATCTGTCTAGCCAGGGTGTCTTGTTTCATTACTGTGTAACGACAAGTCTGAATAAATGTCGTTCTTGCATAAAAATATTGAATCAAAAGTGTACATTTTCATATGTCCACATACAGACAAATGTGTGGTCGTGTGGAGCATCTGAGTGTAAACGGATCGCTTGTGATTATCACTGTCATAAGAAGCAAAAAAAAAAAACCGGTAGTATCGCACCAGTATTGTACTCCACTGTGTGTTGTTTGTTTGCCAATCGTGATATGCTAATTTTCAAATCCAAACAAGATTTTTAAACTAATTTCTATAGTCGCTTTACAACCAATTTTTAAGATAAAATCTAAAATCGTTTGTTTGTTACTTTTCCAATCCGTTAATTTATTTACTTTTATCCGTTATTTATTTCTTGTACGCTACATTTAATCCTTCTCCTGAAATATTAAAATTTTTTTTTTTAAATTTATAAATTATGCCGTTCCAGGCAGAACGATGGAAATGCATTAGAAGACAACATAATGGAAGAAGAAAAAAATTTAGTAATCAGTCAATGAAAATTTAACATTTCTGCAAATTGGCTTTTCTTGTGTATCCTGTGCTGCTTCCTATGAAAGTAATTATATGCTAATCAACTTCCAAGGGAAAAAGTACCATGATATGAGAACACTAATGGGCACAATTCTTCTATTGAGTATTAAATTTAAACTTTTTCGAAACGCAATTATAAAAGTGTATGTCTTGTCTTAGTGTCTGCAATATGCAGCGATATTAATGCTGTAATATCGATGGCATCTATTAATCTTCGCTTTTGTCTCTCTAAACGCCAATAGCCATTACACTGCTAGACAAACTTCAGCTAAAAAACAAACGAGCGAGAACGCTTATCTATTTGTATGTTAGTTAAACAAGAAGGATCGTGATTGTGGAATCATGTAACCACAACATTTAGATCATAAATTTTATTCCTCATGCCAACTACATGTGCAACTTCATGTTACGTTAACGCGATCGGTGCTGAAAATTGTCATCGCGTATTTTTAACTGTAGAAAAATATGAAGAAAAGTACAATGGCAAACGGACGACGAGTAGTGGTGAGTGAAAGACGATGTGGTATAACCACCACCTTCAGATCTATTAAAAACAAAAAAAAACTAAAACGAGACACTTCCTTATGGTCCGACAACAGCGACCACATTCATATTGTCTATCGAACACAGGGCGGCCAATTTTTTTTTTAAATCGTCAAATTTTGGAAATAAAATCGTTATGATTTAAAAAAAATCGTCAAACAAGAATTAACTGTTTATAGTTCCTTTGGAATTAAAACGCGATATACACGTTGGGCCAAAAGTAATCACCCGATGTCCTTTTGCTGTAATTTTATTGAATAAAAACCTTTGGATCTGCAAGTATGGTCATCAACTCTGGCGGCGATCACTTAGCCGGCGGCCTTAAGTAGTGCCAAAATTTGTCTTAAAAAAAAAATTACAACAAAAGAACTTTGGGTGATTACTTGTGCCCCGTGTGATTGCTTGTGTGTGATTATTTAAGCATGATTCTAAAATATAATTATTTAAGTTATGGTTGAATCGAACTTTCTACAGCTGTAGCAGCAAAAACTACACGAGGAATTATTTTCTGTTTTCTTCTATATTGCTTCTTTATCGAGCTGCCAGATTTTATGCCTTCACCATGTGACAAGTTAGGGGCTGCCACATGTTTTTAAAACACACTAGTATTTTATATAAAAAAACATAAATATGTTATCTTGCAATTAACAATTCAATTGAATTAAAGACTTAACAAAAAGTAATGGAAAAAAGAAAGAAAACTATATCCTGCACAATTTTTGGGAAATTCAAATCAATTACTTATTGGCGTATAGTATAATTTCAAAAAAGTTAATCGAAATGTTCCCATCAACTTTTCTAAGCGTTTTTTAATTAAAAAAATATTTTTCGCGGGATATAATATGATAAACTAGTATTTATTGACATCACTAGAAAAAAGAAACTTAGATTTAATTTGTACAGGCTGTTTAAAATTTCAATGTTTCTTCTATTATCGAGCGCAAAAAATACTAAATTGTACGGAGTGCAAGCTTGTTTTTTTTTATCTTAATCATTTTGGGGCGGAATTTGACAAAGTCTGCCACCTGATTTGCATCTTATCACGGTATTCTACTACATATCTATCATATATATATATATATATATTACCTGTTTTCGAAAAAGTCACTTTAGGCTGATGAACAGCTTCTTCTCTACGAGTATATTCCATCTACTATTTTCAGTTTCGGACACTTTGAAATCATCGTTATCTTGTGAAATGTGCTCATTCCTCCAATTGTCGATTTCATCAATGCTGATGTCAACATTATCCCCCACCTTTGACATCAACAATTGAACTCTGCGAAGTTTCTCGTCTATTCGATTTAATAAATTTAGTTAATGTCAATGTTATCTTCATTATCGAATTTATCATTATGACACTTTTCGCACGCTTTTTTTATAAGTACAGCTCAGGAAATTTAACTGAAAAGTAAACCTTTTAGAGCGGCATGCGGCTAACTTACTCGAGCGATTAACTTTTACGCGAGTTAACTTGTTCAAGATTCTACTGTATTTACAATACTTTTAAATAATTTGATGCTTTGTCGAAACAGTTTAAATTTTAATATTTTCTTAAATATGCAAATTATTAACTTATGTTTAGACCTTCAATCAAATTTGTTTTAAAAACATGTTTATACAAAAACTCTCAAAAATTATTTGAGAATTACTAAATATACAAACAACTTGGAATTAAGTTGCTTTTGCAAAAATTTTAGTGAAGGTCAGATCAGGAGCTGCTAATTTCTTCTTCTTAACCTTTCTTTTGAAATATATTTCTATCTTTTCTTTAGTTGAAGCACCTTCTAATCATATTAGTTAAATAATTTTTTTTTAACAAATTCTGCTTCCGCCTACGCTTTTAACGTTTTACAATTTTAACAATGTTTTATGTATTTGTTTGCTTCTTTATTCAGTATTTTGTGTTATCGTTTCTTTTTTCACAAAACAAAGTCATAACTACCAAATTTTATTTTATGTAGTCTCTAGATGTAACAAATTCATATTATACTAAATGTCAAAATACTTTGTTCTATAGAGTTTGACAGCACATAGTTTGACGTTTACACGTAAAGTCTATGATGAGAATAAAGTTGTGTGATGTCAACAAATTGTCAAATTATTATATTAAATTATTAAAATCGTCAATGCTCATTATGGGGAATTCGCACTGGAAAATCGTCACGTTTGGCACCCCTGATCCAAACCATGGCTATCACCTGATCGTAGCTAACAAAACAAAATATTCTCGATCACTGGTTTAATATAAATGTGTTTGTATAATATGAATGCATATACAAACACACACACACACATACACTGGGAAGTACACTTCGTTTACTACTTTTGGTGCAAAAATAAACTTTTAATGCTGGTAAACCATAAATTTATTCAACCAGACATTGGACAGATTTGTTCTTCGCAACGACCCAACCACAGTGGGTGGTGTTTTCACTGAAATGGAGTGAAATTTTAGCACTTACAGATCATCGAATAAAAGACTTTTAATTTTAAATTTTAATTGGTGGATTGTGTCTGGCGGGTAAATGCAAATAAGTGACGTTATTTATGTACTCGTTTAATATTTTAATTCTTGTTCATCACCTATTAAAATTGTTTATTTTTTCGTAGACAGTTTTTTATTATTAATATACATACATACGTATCAGCAAAAAATGCGAAACCAAGTTTTTTGTTGATTACGATTGAACATTTTAAACTTCTACTATGAAAAATAAGCAAGTCATAATAATAATTCCAAATAACGTATCATCAAGTGCATGATTTTCTTCAACAAATTGACGTATCATCATTACACATGTAAAAAGAAAAAAAATTTTGTATTTTTTTTTATCTGGGACCAGCACTCAGGAGATGACACCTACACATGCGAAGCATTGTGCTGGAACTAGAGGAAAGGGATTGTAGGAGAAATGACAGGAGGTGAAGCTTCACTATCTTACAACACTGCTTTTGCACGTTATTTTTTTTGTAGCAGTGTTGTAGCGTCTGTGATGTCAAGGAGAATTATTAAATTATGAAGCTTCGTGTTAGTAGCCATTTTTAGTAATTAATTTACTTCGCCGGTGCTACACAATGCCTACGAAGGAGGGCGTTCTGATGTGCCTGTGGATTGGATACAGCTGAAGCCGTTACTGTTCAGTGCCTTCGCCACTTAAACCTTGCGACAACAACTGACACAAATGCACATCAGAAAAAATTCGAGAAGTTCTTATGTGTCTGAAACGAGAGTTGAACCCCGGAAAATTTTTCGTTTTGTAGTCAACGTGCAGACTGCCTCGAACACAGCTAACAATGATTTTTTGTTTTATATACTGAGATTGTTCAGTGGCGAAACTCAAAGTTATTACAAAATTGAAGCGACAAAGTAAAGGAAGTATTTTGGATAGAATAGCAAAAGTATTCGGTTAAGCGAAAATAGAGAATTACAGGAACTTTGTTTCACTTATGCGACATTTTCAAGAAAAATATGTTCCGATAAGTGAAAAGTGTTTCGGTTTAACGAATTCTTTTAAGTTCAGCGTTGACAATTTTAAAATTTAATGATTATTGTACAGTAGTACCTCGATATACTCGTTCGTCGTGATTACTTCCGGAAAGCAACGACGAAAATCGAGGCAATTTAATTTGAGTTTATAATTATATAATTGAGTTTTATACATACTTGGGCATATGTTATAGTATACATAGTCTGTTCAAAAGAAAAGAAGAATTTTGAATTTTTTTGAAAAGTATTTATTTATTCATGAATATCGTTTTTGTCCCCTTCAAAGTAATCCCCCTCAGATGTAATGCACATATGCCAGCGCTTCATTCAATCCTCGAAGCACTTCTGAATTGCGCTTTTCGATACGGTCATCAGCTCGTTCTTCGATTTTGACTTTATCTCATCAATTGGTGCAAAACCCTTTCCTTTCATTAGTCTCTTCAGTTTTGGGAATAGGAAAAAGTTGCAGGGAGCCAAATCTGGTGAATAAGAGGGTTGAGGCATGATTACGGTGTTGTTTTTCGCCAAAAAATCACGAACAAGCATTCATGTGTGAGCTGAAGCATTATCGTGATGCAAAATACATGAGTCTATTTTCCACAATTCCGATCGTTTGAGCCGTATTTCTTCACGCAAATGTTGCATAACTTCCTTGTAGTATTCCTTATTAACCGTACGACCTGTTCGCAAGAACTCATGATGCACCCAGCAATTGTAATCGAAGAAAACAGAAGTCACCTTTTTGTTTTGAACAAACCTTGTATAGTATGTGGCAGACTTGGGCAGTAATGATTACATTTTGTAATTTATTACACATGCAATAAGAAAATTATTGTAATTGTAATTGAAAAGTTTTATTTATAATTACATTTTGTATTAATTCATTGAATTATTTGTAATGAATTATTTTTAATTCATACAGGAAGGCTTAATAAAGAGAATAACAACTTAATAAATTCATGACAATTCGTATATTTGATTTGGCAAATTTAATTCACGACCACAAAGCCAAACCAAGCAAACAAGCCGTAACAATGTGCAGCATACAAATAAAGGACATCAGACAAATTCATTTTGTTGAGCCAATTGTTCTGAAGTCAATACAAAATTAACGAGTATGTTTCTTCCAATGGGTGAAATTATGTTTGTTTTTTCAATTTATGATACATTAATTATTGGAGAAGGTAAGGTGTCCGTCCGTTTATTTATTTCACAATTGGGTACTCTTTTCGGTCAATTGTGGTTTTTATTTTCTTGTCAGTATGAGTAGTACAGTTAGAAAAAAGTCTGTGTGTAGATGTCGTGAGGTCGGTTTTTTTTTTTTTATCTTGGACCAGCACTCAGGGGATGACCCCTACACATGCGATGCATTGTGCTGGAACTTGGAAAACAGGTTATGGGAAGGAGGATAGAGGGAGTAGTCTGAATGGACATTTGATTTGAATTTTCCCACGTCATAAGTGACAGGAAAGACCTCGGCAGGGAGTTTGTTCCACATACGCGATGTTCGGCCGAAAAATGAGTTCTCCCTGTAATGCGTAGTGCGGTTCGCTGCCAAGTTGACTACAAATGGATGTGCTCTTAATGATGAACGCGTCGTGCGCGTGAATGATCGGGTTTCGGGAAAAAGTTCCCTGATTTCATCAGAACACATCCCATTATAGTAATGATAGAACAACGAAACGCACCCCACGTTGCGACGATGCTCAAGAGAGTTAATAGAGTTGGCTACCCTACTGTCTCCTATGAGTTTCTTCGCTCTCTCTTGGACCCGGTCGAGCAACTTCAAAATAGTCTTTGAAGCACCGGCCCAAACATGAGAGTTATGTAAATATGTATATCGGTTAGGTAGGGTTAGAAGACAGCCGACCAAGACCGGTCCTCCACTATTACCATAGGCTCAACCTTCAACTCACGAGTTAGTAGAATTAAACCGCTAATTACTCAGCCTACAGCAATCTAAATTTAAAATAAAAAACTAATGACTTTTCCAAATAATGCAAGTTAATCAAATTAAAAAAAAAGTGGAAAACCCAATTCTGTATTTTTTCTGTGTAGTATATTATTTTAAACTTTAAACTCGTATTCACAAACAAATATACATATGCACGTACGTTTTTATTTATTAACAATTTGGTGATATTTTATGTGGACGGAAAAAAAACGTTCAACAAGGGCAGCACTCATTTCTTTCATAACAGTACTCGTACAGAGTCGTTGTTGTAGTGTCAAAGGATTAGTAACTTAAATTTATTAGCATTCCGTTTTTGTTGTTTTGTGGTTGTAGCTGCTAAGTTGAATGCAAGTGCTGGCCTCCGTCTTGCTAAAATATGTATGTATGCATGTACATATATCAACCTATACATGGCAGTGTGTGTGTGTGCGAAGTTGCATTCAGTAGTGAAATAAAATTTTAACATTTTTACAAAGCAACTTATATGCAACATTTACCCAAATGTATTTCACACACATTGAATTGCATATATGTAGTCGTATGTAGGTATGAGTGCGTAAATAATATCCCAGTAAAGCAAAACGGAAGTCATTCTTATAGAATGATATTTATAGGTTCTAAAATATCCATATATGAATATTTTGCACTTAATAAATTCTGACGCTCAACGGAGAAATGCTTAAGAATATCTATATTTTAAAGAGAAGTTTAACCTTTAGCTGAATTAAATTCAGTTTAAAATAGAATGCTATAAAACAGGAAAGTAAGAAAAGAGCAAAATTAAATAAAAAGTTTGCAGTCATCCTTAGATTCCGAGTAATGAGCCTCTGAACAAGACATGAAACTAAATTTAATTAAGAAATTAATGAAATACATTTCACTATTTGCATACCTCCACGGCAGCACTGAAATCCATTAAAGGAGGTTGCTTTAGGTGAGGAGGGAGTGGTAGCTTCGCAGAGTCTGAATTTAAGTATACGTAGCGTCCCCTTTAGGTACCACGCGAACCGATGCGGGTATTACTGGCCGTACAGCATGTGTCCGGTCCGGCCTACCAATGATAAGGGCTCGTCCGAAGGCGCAGCTCCTTCACATCAAGCCGAAAACCAGCCCGAAGTGCTAGTGAAGCTACCAACAGGTCTCACGTCAAAGAACGATAGCTCCGTTAAACTACCGAGCAACGAGAGGAGTTTGCATCGGGGCAGCGAAGGACACTGTCACTTAAAGTGAGTTTCACTATTCTTCTCCTCCGATCTACAGCTCCTTCAGAAATTATTTTCAGGTAATCGCAATCTCTCGGCATGCCTACATATGATGCAATGACGCGTGAGATAGATACAGTAATGGGGAAGTCCCCACGCCCAATCCTAATAAGTAGATAAAATAAGCCTTCTATCCAACTTGAGTCATGTGAGTTTCGCATTGAAGTAAGATTCCGCCTCAGCTCAGGATAGATCAGCATTCACTATATAATTTACCCTAATGTACAATACAACGATGGCAAGAGGTATACCCACCACAGCACGTTAAAAGATATCCTGAAAAGTGTACAAGTGATGCAGCTCAGACAAAAAAAACTTTTTACATTTTAAATTGAACACTGCCTTCGATTCGCTAAATGGGCGCCAATAAAGAGAACATCCTGCAGGGACCAGCCTACATAAAATTCATAGGAAATGATCCATATTTGCACCACTTTCGGATCGCAATACTAGTATGCTTCTCACGTCTCTGGAAGTTGTTCATTTTCTTGCTGGGATACTTTAGATTTATTACTGTATACAGTGAATTATAACTGGATTCAAACAAATAGTTTTTAATTAAAGATGCATGAAAACGCATTTTTCATAAAGGTTTTCTGTTGGATAAGGATGCAGCTTAAACAATTTGCCACAGACAAATTTCCAAGAGTATTAAGAGGTCAGCATGTAATAAATAAATTCTTTACAATATTTATTGATCAAAAATGAAGGTAAGGTTTCTTTTTTAAGTTGCAGAAAGGAACGTAGCAATTTTTGTAAATCAAATAAAAATATCATAAACAATTGCATGATCCCCAATACAATGCCAACTCCTCCCAAGGCTTTCCAGGTTTATTTCTATTAACTTTTTGTTAGTCGCACGTAGGGGCAATTCTTGCTTTTTTTCCAGCATGCAAATAAAAAGGTCTTTTTTTAACACTTAAAAAAGGATGTCTTTAAGTTCAAAAGTTTTAACTATGATTTTTAATATAGAAATGTATATGCATATATTAAAAAATTAAATTTCTGAATTCTATTTATAATCTCCTGCCAATTATATATAAGTATATACATATATGAAAACATATGCATACGTACTGTGGTGGTCAAAACATATGGAACTAAAAACAAGAACGCAAGATTTAAATTTTAACGAACTCCCTTCGCTGTCCATGGTCAGCTAGCTTCAGTTCCTGAGTCAATTGAACTTTGTATGCATGAAGATGCAAATCTTTTTTTCAAAATTCGCTGCATAGTGGATTTGGAGACACCAATTTGCTGAGGTCGTTTTCGAATTGAGGTGGATGGAGTTAGAGCGACATCATCACATACAGCTGCGACATTTTCGGTCGATGGACCAGGTCGAAGGCGCGTTGTTGTCTTTACATTACTAACAGATCCAGTTTCGGCAAATTTATCCATTAATCTCTTTACAGTTGACTCTCTTGGAGCATTATTGTGACCCCAAATTGTTCGCAATTTGCGAACTATAGTCGCAAAACATTTTGGTAAAACGATTTCACAATGAGAATGCGTTGTTCATTCGTGTAGCGCTCCATTTTTACTAACCTCGTACCTTCTACTAGCAACCAATAACAATTGTTCACATGTCAAACAATGACACTGCGAATGGCGCCAAATTTAAATCTTGCGTTCTTGTTAGAACACCCTTTAGTTTTCATCCATATACAAACTCTCAAATTCTGTTAAATTTTTTATTGAAACCAAAGTCTATTTATCAAGTAGCCGCAACTCTAAAACAAAACAACATGCATTTCGTTTGTGTAAAACAAAAAGAAATTGTCAATAACAGCTGACTACAATAGCTAAGAGAAACAAAAATATTGTTTACATACGTATGGATTAATTCCACTGCTCTCTCAAAAGTAAACACACACAAACTACAATAGCAAGAAAAACATAAATTTAATTTATGTATGCCTTAATTACTTTTGCACAGCCCTCTCTCAAAATAAAGAAATGAGTAAAAATGTTTTTGCGCGTTCTCTCAAATTCAACAAATGTGTAAAAATGACATTGGTATGCTTAAAATGTAAACAAACTTTGACATTTACGCTGTGTATAACATAAACGAGCAAATAAAATCACCTGTGAAAATATAAACCAGCAAACAAAGTCACCTGATTACTTGAGTCTACTTGATAAATTTACTATGATTAAAATAGTGACCATTTAAAAAAAATGAAATTGATTCTTGAGATTGAATGCAAAAAAACTTAAATCTAAAATAATGAATAAGCACATTTCTTGATATTGGTTAATAATATTGGTTGATAAATTGTTTCTTAAAAGCATGTAGATTCATATAGTTGCAAATGTTTTTAAAAGTGAAATTGGAAACACTCTCATTTAGAAGTAATTTTTTGTTATAGCCAGCAATCAAAATACAATGTCTTTAATAATTTCATAAAAAGCATTAAACGAAAGTGTAAAGTTAGCAAAAATTAAGTATTAATGAGAATTTTACAGGTGACATATGGAAGAAGAGTTTGAAAACTATTTCAGTTCCATGTGTTTTCAACACCACTGTATAAATATGTAGTGTGTAGAATTTCTTTGGTTAGAACACGTTTTGTATTAACGTTTAATTAAAATTAAATTACAATTATTCGTAACTAAATAAAAGCAGAAGAAATTAACTTTTAGTTCAGGTGGTGTTGTTTTCCACCGCTATAACTGCAGGTTGTTTTCGTTTCATCGTTTCTCTTTTTTACGCTTTTCCTATAGATTTTTCTTTCTATAAAAACGTGTTTGGCTATACATTTTTAATCTCAATTTCCCATTGAATATGTATGTATAAACATACATATATTGTTGTGCAATTTAGGACAGTTAGTATAAAAATATGTACATATATGTGTATATGTTGCTGTCAGCATTTCGTTGTAATTCAAAAATTACGCGCAAACCTTAAGCTTGAAAACGTGACAAGCTAGAAAATTATTGCTAAAATTCGAAAGACAAAATGGACAGAAAATAACGAACACCATCAGAGAAAAGTGTGACTGGTGTTGTTTTAGCAAGAGTAGTGCAATTGTAGAGTTCCCAAAATAATACTTTAAACTGTTATTAAAATTTTTCTTTCGGCTCAGATTATTTTCCAGTGCTCCATAGTTTACATTAAAGGATTTGCGAAAGATAAAATTTAGGCATATAAATATATTATTTATATATGTACAGGGTGGCACAAAAGGTTTAAATGGTTTATAACTTTTTTATTTATGCGATTATTATAATTTTTTTTTTAAATACAGTATTTTATTGGGGAATTTTTTGCAATTAGCTTTGAAAAATGATATCCTTTAAGTGATGTCCATTTTGTGCTTCGCACATACGTGCGAAATTTTCGCAAAATTTCGGGTGTAATGGCCATGATTTCATTTCGAATGTTTCATAATTAATTCCCCAAGTCTTCTTCACAAAATGCTGAAAAAAAAACAAAGAAAAAATAATAATTAAAAAAGTTATTAACAATTCAAACCATAATTATATATAGCTCCTTTTGTGCCACCCTGTATATATAAATACCTAAATATTGTATATACTGGAATTTTCCTTAAATTTGTAAAATTATCGCTCTGGCGACTTAGTAAGAGTGGATCCCAATTGAAGTTAATTAGCACAATACTAAGCTAGTAAATTACTAGCTATAAAATAATGCATCCCCTGTAGTATGGTTTCCACACATGCACGTCTTCATAAGTATATCGATACAGTGACTTGCAAAAAACTTAACCATTTGCACTTATTTAAATAAGACCAAAAATACTGCATGCAGAATCCAAGACAAAAAATTAATGTAAAGTAGAATAGTGTGCGCAAGGAAGCTATCCTTTTTTTTAGCTTCCCGTTATATGAGGTTACATATTTGAAAATACTTATCGAAAAAGGTATTTTCATGACATTTCGAATTTTTGAGATACTGCGAGTGTATACCGAATATTTTCGCAATGAAGTTAACACGCATGGATGTGTGTGAATGTGCGTATGATGGTATGTAAACATCTCGTAACTTAAGTACAGGCCAGCGCAACGACACAAAATTTGCCGCATTCGAAAGATATGGAGCAAAATTAGATGCCGTAATATAATGAATCAGTTTCGAAAACTTATTTTTTTCCAATAAATTTTAATCTTCTAAGTCGGTTAAGTTTAAAATCTAATCTGCTCATAAACCATAAAAAGAAAGACCGATAACTGCCCAAAATGGAGTGATATGGTCGAGAAATTTCGAAAAATGCCAAATTAACTAAATGTCCATTTTCTGTTTCGCACATACGTGATCATTGACGAAGAATTTCGAAAAAAAAATCGTATAAAATTAGACGCATTTGAAAGATTATTCAGCTCACTTAAGTGTAGTGAGATAGTAAACCGATTTCATTTAGTGGTGCTGTACAAAATCTAACCACCTCTTAACCTAAAAAAAGAAATGTCAATGTTCGGCAGATATAACGTAGAGGACAAATTGTAAAAAAATCAGATTTTTCTAATAACTCTGATAAAAGTCTTCGTCAATTGATTTTAAATATTCACTGATTCTTATAGAAAAAAAATATATCGGATGGCGCAATTTAAAAAAAAAAAGCTGTAACATTGTTGTGAATTTTCCTTTCAAATAGATTTTCGATGTGAACTAAGTTTAAGTTTTGATTCCAAAATTTTCTGTTAAAGTCCACGTTAACTTTTATTCGGACATTGTGAAAAGAGCCGTTAATGTGCTAATATATCTGGTTTAGCAAATCGTTTATTATCACAAAGCATTGATAGCATCGAAAAGAACTGAAATCGATCCTTATGTGTGCCCTCTCACAGAATAAAAAAATACGAATAATTTAACGTTGAAGCTACTTCTGGAAAAAATCGGCTAATTTACGACTTGCCGATATGCTTACCAACACCGCAAAATGTTGCGCTTCTACATAGTTACATAATTAAAAAATTAAGAATATACACTTCGAAAAATATCGAAAGCATTTAGCAAAAGTCTTTAGTATTTTAGGCGTCGATATATTGATGTTTAAAAATTTTAATACTTATTCCATTAGTCAAAAGTTCAATCCGTATTTGTATTTTTTTCATGAAGTCCAAGTGTTTTAGCAGTCACTGTAACCGCCGTATGTATCTATGTATGTGTGCATGTAGAATGTGTGTCTGGCTGTGTGTTTGTTTCAAAATACCCTCTCAGTGACCAAAAAAAAAAAAAAAACATCAGGGTGACAATCAAAATATAGTAGATTCTAAATATTGTTGGATAAATTTTGGAAGAAATTTAACGGTCGTCATGACTGCGAATACTAAATGGAGGGTGGATGTGAATATTTCGGTACATGCTCCTGCATACAACCAAACATATTTCCATTGGGTTTATTCACACACTGCTTTCATGAACCACGAGCCATGAACCATGAACCATGTGTAACTGCAATCGTAGTAGTGGAGTCATTTGCTGATTTTGAGCGAAATAATTAAAGTTCTATGTTGGTTTGTAGCATAGTCAGTGCGTGAGTAATTAAAAATCGCAACATTAAAAACGTAATAGGGAAAAACTACAGGCCATCATTACAACATCTTTACGGGCTATCAATACTAATATCAAGCATGTCCGTGAGTTTATGAAAGTAACTTTCGTTCATGCACTAACCTGCGGGTACTATTACAGTACAAAATACTACTAGTCACTGCTCAGATAAGGAAGAGAATTGTAATAAAATAAAAATATATATATATTTAATTATATGCTTCTTGTAGGAAACCAAATTAAACACGTGGTATTCTCCACTACAAGTTTAGCAATTTATCATTAAATAATTGTTAGTACAAGTAATGAAATGCACTCGTTACTTATTTTAATTAAAATGTAATTGTTTATTTTGATTAAAGAAAAATTGTCAAATAGGCATTTCACAATAACACGAAGTTTACGCTGTTCAGGTTCATGCTGCTGGCTATTGCATGAAAGTTTAGAATTTTAGGAGCCATTTAACCATCATTATTTTCGAAAGCCTTTAGAACAAAATCTAATTAAATGCACAATTCAATTTATGCAATTGAGTATTTAAATCTATTTAGTTTTATTTATTTTCTCATTAAAATTTGATTTGATAACAAATATTCAAGCATTTTTATATATAATGGAAAATTTTATGATTTTCCTGCACCCTATTATCAGCCAAATCTTTTTATTATTCACAGTAGTGATAAGCTGCAATGAACACAACTGTAAGTGATGACGATTTTCTGCTTCGCGCATACATCCTCTACCATATATTCTATAACTTCTTGCAAAAATTTCGGGTGTAATGGCCATAATTTTTTTTCTTGGACCGGCACTCAGGTGATGACCCCTGCACATGCAGTGCATTATGCAGTAACTGCAAAATGAGGTGTTAGGGGGAGTAATGTTTCTGGTCATTGGATTTGAACTTTCTTACGTCAAAAGTGACAGGTTGTGTGCAAGATTACAGTGGGTACCTGCGTCCACAACGACGACCCTTAAAGACACAAGGAAGGCAACTAGTGACTTGCAAGATACACATAGGCTTCAATCCAATATAATAGTTTTCCTTGACTATGATATACAATTTAGTAAGGTGTTTCGGGCACCCTAACGCCTATGTCACATCAGAGGTTATTAGCGTCGTGGTCGTTTAATGCAGACCTCCATTCAGTCTGACTCTATTCTAAGATCACTATAGAAACTTCTACCAGGAGTACATCAGTCATTGAATACTTATAGAGCCGCGTGGGCCACTGGTTGCCCGGGGAACCATATTAGATCAAGACTGTTGGAACACAGTCCATAAGACATACTTAAGCCATCTAAATCAAATCTGTAGTGCGGAGATTCACAGATACTCGTACATATATTGCTCGACGACAAAATTGCAGGGCGACAAAAGTGACAGGAAAGAAATATGCAGAGAATTTAAACCACATACGTGCTGTTCGACCGAAAATTTAGTTTTGTCTGGGTTTCGGGAACAAGTTCCCTGATTGCATTAAATCACATCCCATTACATCACCGATAGCACAACGAAATGCACAACACAATGCGACGATACTCAATAGTGTCAATTTAGTAGGCTACCCTACCGTTCTTCGCCCTGTCCTGAACATGGTCTAGTAATTTTGTATTAATAGATTTAATTTCGAATGTTAGTTTTCAGTTAGAAGATGGTTCATTGTTGTTAACATACACACATACTTTCAAAAATCCCGAAGGAAAACTGTCCGCAGCTGTTCAATCCGGTGAACGGGGATGCCAGCTAAAATCGCTTGTGCGCGAAATAATGCACTCACAGAATATGTCGCCTAACAAAGCCACTGAGGCACGTACAGTATGTGATGTCTCTACATCTTGTTGAAACCACACGGTGGGATGGTTTCCAACAGCTGGATTAACAAAATTTTCAAAATCCTCCGATATTCATAGTCAAAATACTGAAAAAAAATCAAGAGAAAATAATGGGTGGTTTTATTTATTCCGCACCTGAAGGAAATTTCGCAATTCACAGTTTGCAATTATTCAATCCTGCAGTATACATATGCTTTGCGCAAAATTGTTTTAACGTCCCTGTTTTATAGAATTATGAGCTGGCAATACTGTCATCTGTCAGTAAAAAATGAAAACATTTTGCAAATAAAGACAAAAAATATTAAGTGAAATATAATATAATAATAGTTATTAAGTGAAATGAAATATAAAGCTAAATTTAAGAAATATTTCTAAAAATATGAATACAATAGCCTTTTTTGATAATAATAGTGATGATAAGTACTTTGGCATACAACTAGAAAGAAAAGTTTTGCGTTATAAGTTTGAACAGGTGATACAAATGAAGTTAAAATAAATGAATTTAAATATGTACATATTTTTGTCATACTATTTTTACCTTTGATTTAAAAGTTTTCCAACAAATTTTCGCGTAAACAATTCAAAAATAAATAAATTAAAATAAAATTAATTAATTTTTCTCGAAATCTTATATTTTTTTTGTTACATAATAAATGAATAATTGCAAATTTTTTTTTTTTTCACAAAAAAACCTTTTCACAACTGCGGAACGTAATGATTAATTAGACCTAATAATTAAAAAAGTTTACCGACTTCCTAACGATTTTGTTACTTTTTGTATGCAAATCGTATGACAAGAAATTTTTATGAAACTTTCTTGGTTAATACAGAATTTTTAGTCCTTGATTATATTTTTATGTAGGTATGTAGTCACAAATAGGCTTGTGCCAAATAGCTTGGCTTGACAACACAGCTTGTCGCTTTTACACTGATTTGTGTCTGACAGCTCATTTTAAAGGGTGCTTCTGATGCGTTGTGCACTTTTTGTTTTAACTCATACAATTTTATTATAAAAGACATTGCGAATCGTCATACAATCAACATGCAATGCAATTTCCATAAATAACAAATCTATTTTCCTACTTCAATAGTCAATGACAGTCATCCAAACAGCCAACCAAAAAATTCGAAGTGGCTGGGTACCTGTTTCGCTATATAGAAATTATTAAACAGTACGTTCTCGGCTTATAAACGCCTTCGCATTACAAAGTAGCAACAACAAAAAATTGCCAATATTGCTCATTCATATTGTAGACTTCCTCTATGTGTACAATGTACACACACACAATCACACAAATGGTCTCATAAACCATAGACCAATTTTCTGTTGCCACATTGTTAGATTCCAAAGTTAAGATGGAAAGGAGGAAAACTATAATATGAAATAGGTTTTTCTTTTACTTTTCTTTGCTTCTAACAAGTAGAATTGAAATAAAATTAATTTTCTTTACAATTGGTTTAGCAGACATGCGCGAACAACTTGCCTCCTCAACTTTTCTTTAAATCACAGAAACGAATGCACACACAACCCCGGAGAGATGGAAACAGCCATATAGGCGAAGATGCACATGCACACATACATACATATACATATGTACATATGTCCATGCATATGTATGTACGTGCCAATGATATGGCCTCAATCGTAGAAACTATTTCTTTCTAGTGTTTTAAATAGTTATGACTGAAATAAAGAATTTCAATACTTTCCATTAAATTTAATACTTGTACGGGGCTACAACAACTGATAAAATTAGATATTTCCACACCAAGAAGAAAAGGCTGAATCTTCTTCTTCTTCAGTGTTATTTCAATACTCGGCCGCTTTATTTATTTATTTTATTTATTTACATTCAAACATTTTAATAACTACCCACTTCCATAACTGTCGAATTGCTTTTCCTAGTTCCATCGCCTTAACTTTGACTGTCATATTGTATGTGAAAGAAAGACTTGTATAACTCAATTAATGATTTATCGGATTGCATGTCTTGCTTTTCGCTAGAATTGCCTTTATGGCGAACGTTCTGCAGGATTCTCTGCTACGGCCACACCGTACATACTTGTAGACAATCTTTAAGAGCTTTGAAAAAGAAAATGTTGTTGTGTGTTGGTGTGAAAAAAAAGTTGCCTCAAAGCCTGGAAGCACGTACAAGTGCACTGAAACAAAACAATTTTTTTCTTTATTTATTATGGCTGACTCTATTAAAGAATCCAATTCAATTAAGTGGGTGAAAGAAATTTAGGAAATGAATTATCAGTCTACGTTTACAATTTCGAAGCTTTTGTTTAACAGTACCAAAAAAAAAAAAATAAATAAAGAGTCCTGTTCTCGAAAACGCACTAAGAGCTGAAATAAAACTGTTAAAATATTATAGACGGGTAGTGTGCTGTATTGCTAGTGTCTTCTGAACCAATGTGCAAAGGATTAATTGCCTTCTCGATGTTGAATCACACTATGGCGTTTTTCTCTTTTTTAACAACACAAGCTCTACCAAGGTTTTAGCGTGTCTGCAGAAGCACCCTATGTCGAGGCGGTAATCGAACACAAATCTTCAGATTGATAGACTAATACTCATGCACTTGGCTACTGAGGTATCCGTGCCATTGCTACATTGAATGGTATGCTGATAGCTTCGTTATTCGCGAAATTTCTTTAAAAGAATTGGATCTGTGGATGACAAGGAGACTATTGTTCTTGCAATGAAACGACGAAAGTTCTTGGCTCTCACTTTCTGTCATCGTAGACTGAACTCTCCCGAATGAGGATTTCCGCAATAGCGATATTTATTTTGGACTCGAAGTGGTTTTATGTGGTTTTATCGGATCCGCTGATTGAATATGCTGAGGGTGGCAATGGCTGTGGTAGTTAGCACGTTGATTACAAAACAAAACAAACCTTGGTGCGAGCCCAGTATCGGAGTAAAGTCATAAAAAAACATTTCACATTTTTTTTTTTTTATGTACATTATTGTACCTTTATGTAAAATGTTGGAATGTGTCAGCGGCAAAGGCGTAGTCACTGAGCTCTGGCCTAAGTGTGACTTTATTCTTCGCGGATAGGACGCCTAACCTATAGACTTGTCTTCAGTTTGAACGGATGTGCTCACTTTCTTATCAAGCATTTCTTTTTTAAAGTATTATAACATTCCGGCATAATAATTTTTTAATACAGGGTGGGCCAAAAGTCAACATGGGGTTTAAAAATTTAATAATAATAATAATATAATGAATATCACTTCTATTTTTATTTTGACCTTTATTAAAAATTTTTTTTTTTTTTATTTTTTTTTCTTTTAATTATATTTATTTTTGAGCGATGGTCTTTTTTATGAAAAGTTTTTCAATTATTATTTATTTCTCAATATTTCGCTACCAAATAGGTAGCATCGTCAGTAAATAATACTTTGTATTAACAAAAATATTTAAAAAAAAGACCATCGCTCAAAAATAAATATAATTAAAATAATGAATAATTTTCGTTTACATATTTTTTTATAAATTTTTTTCAGGTTATAAAATATACAAAACGGTAATTTTTCAGTTAAATGACCGTCGTTTTCAGCTTCTCAATTTTGGACTGGTTTTGAAAAATTTTCCATATCATCTTTAAAAATTTGTGGCTGTTGTGCACATAGTTTGAAAAATTTAAAAATTTTATTTAAGTAATTTTTTTTCAAAAACCTACAGATATGTACATACATATGTACATACATGGGCGCTTAATTATTTCCAGTTTACTTGAATAAACAATAAATATTTTGTCGCGTTCATCTGGCGCACCTGACGCTAAAAATTTCGTTAAATTGTTGTTCCCAAACAACTCGCTGGCAACAAATTCATTGCTTTCTGTGCTGTCTGCCATATCTGTAAAAGTTGCCCAATAAATAAATTTTAACTTTCCGGTCAGTAAGTAGAAAAGTGCTTAAAATTTAACTAATAATCTAATGCGATTAAATACAATTCTCAAGAGAAGTAGCACTAAATTTTGTAAATTGAACACTTTCTAACTAAAAAATAAGAGCAAACTTTAATCCAATGTGCAATAATTATGAACTCAATTACCCATTAAGATTAAGTTTTCTTAATTTCAATAATTCTTTTTGCACCACCAGTATTATGCTGGACCATAAGTGTAGTGTGTTCATCCCCAGTCGTATAAATTGCATAAATTGACGCAGCCTCATTTAGTGATTTGTGTTAATTTTACGCAATAGGGGGTCCAAAGAAATATTCACCTTCGCTCTCACAAAACAAAAAAACTGCCCATACAACAATCAGAAATCAAATAAAAATGTTTTTTTTTCTTCGGCCAGATATTTATGAATCCATAAATTGGGATTAATAAAATTTACACAACCTTTTGCTTATCCAGCCATACAGCCGGTCGGCTAAGTATATGCAGCACATGTGACATTTTAGAAGCAACCGTTCATATTCATTCCAACGAATGCAACAACTGAAATATTGCATCAATAAAATTTATTCAGTGGTTGACTCGCAACTAACTCATGCTATTAAAAATTATAAAATGTATGCAGTTGCAAAACGCTACAGCAATGCATGGCAATGCATACGCTTGTTCGCTTGTTTATGGCCAAGCTTAATGAGAATTTTTGTATATAAATTACCACCAGATTGCCAACACATGAAGTTAAAGCCCAAGTCAGCCATCAAGAAGCAGGCTGTAAAGTATGAATTGTGATGATGGAAGAGTGTTTATTGTTGGAAACATTTGCGCGGGCGTGAATAAGAACACATATACATATGTACATATACGAGTATGTGTATTGTCGATTAAAAATGTTAATTATTATCATTAACATTTAAACGTTTTAAATTTTTACACAATTTTGAAATAGTTGTCACAGAGAACCGGTAGTTATGAAATCGCGCGTGTCATACGAAGATTTCTTGGAAGTGACTAATAATATTCGCGTTAAAGTTTCAAAAAAAGATGAAACCCCTTTGAAACAATTGCACCTGTAAAGTGTTGTTGTGTTATAGAAATTATTCTGACACTTTTGAAAACATGAAGAATAATAATTAAAACAAAAACTCTTAACATGCACTAATGAGCTCCAATTTTAATTCCAAAAAGCATCCGGCTTGCATTTCTCTTTTTTTTTTATATAAAAAATTTTCAATGTCACAACTTGTGGAATGAGTAATGTTTTCATTGGGAAATGCAGTTGTTAGTGTTATTTTGGGCTGCTGTTGCTGTTGTTGGGCCTTTTGTTGTTTGCGGCTGATAAAGTTTATCCCTGCAATTTAAAATTTTATTCTTTTCATCTCCCTTTTGCTGGCTGCTTAAAGTAAATCAATGGCAAAGTGTTTGTTCTAATGTAATGTGACGGCAAAATGCTGTTCTGCATTACAAATATTTCACTTCATTTTTATTTAAACATCCATCCCCTCTTGCATCACGTATCCATGCCACATCATCATGATCATCATGATCATCATCATTATTGTCATCTGCAAAGCAGTAGATATTTTTTTGCGCTGGTTTGTTTTTTTTTTAATCTGAAATAAAGAAAAACGAAAGGAAAACATTTCTTATTTACTTTTGAAATATGCATACATATTTGTGTATTTATGTACATTAAATAAATTTTTTTCAGTGGGGGGAGCCTAATTCGTATTCGCGTACACGTGTTCTTGCCACAAAAATTGAGCCCAAGATAAATGCCTTCCAACACTCCCTGCTTAGTTTCACTACTTCAAACAGTTTTGAGTGGCAAAAACATGCTTGCCTACCGTCTGCCTTCCTGCTCTCATTGCCGCATTCAGCCAATTGTCAATGAAATTTTCATCACAAATTTAATTTTCCTAAAATTGATGTCGCATTGCTTTGAGCTTTATTTAAATGTTTGTTCGTCTGATTTTGTTGTTATTGTTGTCCTTTTCTAAATTCTTATGTGTTGTTGCTGGAAAAGAGAAAACTGTACGAACCTTGCCGTCTTACAGATATTTTACAATCATCAGCAAAGTTTCAACTTTAGAGATTTTAATTTGCTATAGATGCATTTTTAGTATGATTGTCGTTCAAATTACATACAGTGGGTTTAAAATGGAAAACTTTTAATATTTCCTCTCTATTATATACATTAGTGTGTTAGTATTTTTTTTTGTGAAAATTCGAACGTTAGGGGTCTAAAGAAGGAAAAATGTGGCTGAAATCAATAACTTAATATCTCTTGAACTAGATTAGGGTATATTAGGTCAGCAAGTTGCTGTATGTAAAGGTAAAGTAAGGCCACAGCACACTTAAGTCCGATTTTATTATGGTCCCCTGTTGTCAAAAAACATTCACGTGTTGTACTGAGAATCAAACCAGACCCCCAAACTGATGAAAGAGCCCACTTCGCACTAGACTACCGACGAAACCATCTCTGGCACTAAGTTCGATAGAGAGAAAACTCCACACTACATCATAATTGAATAAAAAAATAAGTGGATGGGGGTATAGTACTTTATCGATATTTGTACAATTTAGGTGTAATAACAGTTTTGGTAAATTATTTGGACACCAATTATTATAAAAATTTAAGTAACTATTCTTTCAATTATTCAACGTTAGTTAAAATTCATTACGAATATTTGTCTATGTTTTTAAATTCGTAATGCATTTTGACTAACGTTGAATAATTGAAAGAATATTTACATAATTGTATTGGAAAATTTAATTATTCATATTGCCTTTTAAGTCAAAGTATTGACTAATTGTAAGAAATGTTTAGAAAAATTAAATAGATTTAAAATCAAATAATAAAATGTTTGTTGTACAAAAAAAATTTTTAAGGTTGCTATTTGGTTTGTTTTGTTTATATATTTTTCGAATTCTCAAATATTCTTTGGGAGTTCTTGTATAAACAAAGGAATTTTCTTAGCTTTTTCCAGAATTTGGTTAAAGGTCTACTGAAATGAAATGTTGCATATAATATAAAAATTTTAGTTTTACTCTCATCTCCTCGAAAAAGTCTCGAATACGTTTTGGAACGTCGAACAAGTACAAAATTGTACTTTTCACAGAAAAAATAAAAATTAAATTTTTCCCAATCAAGTCTTTGCTCATTTTAATTGATTTCGGTGGCCTCTCAAAATGGCCAAATTTTAAAATTTTTTTCAATTAGAACTGTTAATTGAAATCTAATTATAATTTTAATTGAATCTACGTTTTTCTTTAATCCAATCATGATTTTACTTTTTTCTGTGTTGATTTTGAGCATTTATAAATGGATTTGGATATTTTTCCATTCGACTGGGTTGGGATCATCTTTATCATAATTTTTCATTCATTCATTTTTTTATTCGTGGAAAATAAGCAGCACCTTTTTTATGCATTTTCAAGCACATTGGATACCCTTCATTAACTTTAGCAGAAAAAGTTTCGAAAAAAGGAAAGAGCTGGTGTCAGATATAAAAAAAAACATTTTTAGTTTTTAGACAATTTTGTTAGGAAATTTTGCTCTCCTTAGTCTCACTAAAATTCGAGAACGGCTGGAGCGATTTGGATAATTTTGCTCTTGAAAAATTCGTGATGGTAAGAAAAAGAGAGGGCGTAGCGGAAATACATTCCTCTGCAAACCTATCCAACCTAATTGCAAGAAATTTTACAGCATGGATATATCTGAGTGGAAGGAGACATAAGATATATGTACATTATTTTTTAAATTAGGGTTAGGAACGGCATAGGTGTGTCCGAAACTATCAAACCAATTTTGCTAAAATTTTAAACATAGATCGGAACACAGACGGACACATGGGTTGTGTATATAAAAAAAAATAGAATGGGTAGGGGGCGTGGGGGCAATATATACTATGCAACCGATTTTAATAAAATTTAAAACAGATCTGACTACAGAATGACACATATGATTTATGTATTTAAAAAAAATTGCCCTGGAAGGGGGAGTAGAGGAAAATATATGCCTCTCGGAAACTATACAACTAAATATTGTTTGTTGTTAAGCGCACCAAGGGAGAACAGCTGGAGCAATTCCGATAATTTTTTCTGTTTATAAATATTCCGGTGATAGTTTATAGGGAAAGAATAGTTGTACGTGAGCGAAGCAGCGGCTAAAAGTTAGTATTAATATAAATGTGTGAAAATTAAGTGTCGGAGTGAAAAACACTCAGAGCAACAGTCATTGTTCCAAACGAAATCTTGTTAACGTGCAGCAGTGAAGATTCATGTACTCGTATACCTAAGTTTTTTTTTGTTTTGTTGTTGTTTTTGAAAGCAAAGAGTAAACCCATACAAAGCGGCAACCGCTTTTAATATTAACGAGTAACACTTTTCATATTTAACAAACGTTGAAGAATCGCAGAATCACAGTGCTTTGTAATTTCGAATTATATTTGTCGTTTATTTTTCAAATGCAACATATTTATTCTATATTCATACTGATTAAATGAGTGAACACTTGCATGATGTGAAACATGGAATTTGTCATTTGTTTCCAATTACTTTGTTATTCCCCCATGCACACTAAAATCTTCATGCCGACAATTACATTGTATAAATCAAGTGAAGAAGCAGATAAGAACTAAAGCTGCAAATAGTATGTCGTATTTCGAGTATTATTACACTTCCCCTCACACTCACAATTGGAAAAGAGGGTGGCTTTGTATTGACTACTCGTCGTTTCTTCTTCATTTCATTAATGTTTCTTTTTTTTAACTTAAATTTTTCTTTTCTGCAAACTTAAAGCCCAACCAGCAAACGTCTTTGTTAAAGAGGCTATTTTTATTGCATTAAACTTAGAATCAGACACATACACGAGCATGCTTTTGCTAGTGATTTTATGCATTTTGAAGAAGTCAGTTTGAATTTTTAATAATAAACGCATTTTTCTGCATTAAATAACGACAAATCATCAAGACATTCTTAAATTTAAATTTTTATATACATATATGTATGTACATATATGTACTTTAGTTACCCAGCTAACATTATAATTAATATTCGATGAAATAACTAAATAAAATCTAAATTATGTTATTATTGGGTGATTTTTTGCGATTTGCTTTTTCTCTGTAAAGAAAGATTTGTGGCATATGGTAATGTCACTAGCAAACGATGCAAATCATTGAAATTTATTATCAAAATTCGTGCTGTGTGAGAAATGTGTTTCGTAAATTACGTCTATTTCATGGTCGTCATAATCGACCCACCGAACAGCCTATTCCAGCTGTTGTGACCAAATTTCGCACCAGTTTCACTTTATTGTACATTGCCAATGAAGCAGCCCAGTATCGATGAAGCAGGGTACCGTGCAATGATTTTCGATTTTTTTTGCCCATAATGAAAGAATTAGACTCGGTTGACATATGGTTTCACCAATACGGTGCACGCAATACCATGTATCTATTGAGAGGCCAGTCTGGTGAGCAATTAATCTCAGGTTTATTTGCCGCCAAGATCAAACGATTTGTCCCCACTAGACGATTCCATCCCTGGAAGACAACATTACAGCTACCATTGATGAGATACCGGCCGAAATGCTGGAAGAAGTATGCCAAAATAGAAGCTCACTTTCCACTTTTGCAAATTTTTTTTTTTTTTTTCAAAATTCAAACTGTTAAAAAATCACCATTTATAACTTTCTTGACAGGTGAGGCTGGCGACGGCTAAAGTAATCTGCACGATGATTACAGAACCAAAAATTTATTGGGCTCGAGCCGAGTTTCAGAATAAATTAGAAAAACTTCTTGCATCTTTTCAGTACCGGCTTGAGCTGATACCAATCCCCATCATGCGCCCTCCTTCGTACTTATTTTTCATTTCTTTTATTTATTCTTTTCAAAAACACCTAGCCTAATAGGCGATAATCGATCCCACTATTCTACTCATGAATATTCTACACACACCGACGGAGTAAAATGTCTACAAAAACACAGCTACAAAATTGAATACGTCTCTGCGTTGTCAGAGGCGCTACAACAGTGCTATAAACAAAGAACTTGCAAAACCAGAATTGTAAGATAGTGAAACATCACAGCCGTTATTTCTTTAACTAAACCCTTCCTCTAGTTCCAGCACAATGCATCTCATATGTAGGGGTATCTCCTGAGTGCTGGTCCAAGATAAAAGAAATGGGGTGTCGTGTTGAATGTGCCACAAAATTACACTGCTATTAAAATTTCGACTACAAAATAGTCACTGGGATATGCATGTATAAGTGCCTGCTTTCGTTGGTGTGTTTCAATTCAACCGAAATATACAGCAACGTACCAACCCAACAGTTTCGTTCGTTCTTGCTTATTTCATGCTTGACAAATTCCACATGAAATCCTTCGAATTTATCACAGACACCATCACCACACTGTGTACGGCATATCCACATGTGTGTTTTATTAACTAACACATGCAAATGTGCATATTAAAACTATAGACTTGTACTCATAGAAATCTTCTCATCTCAGGATCGGAATAAAGTGAAGAAGGGCATAATATGAACCACACATAATTTGAGAATATCTATTCATCTATTTAATGCTCAGTAATCAGTTGCGGTAATTAAAGTGTCTTATAATTCGTTTAGTGTATTTTTTTTTAACACAAATTGTAACATAAAAAATGAATCGCGATTCAACATACATACGCTTTTAATGTAAATGCATTTATTGCAACATCTGCAAGTGGACGCTGCCACGTTTGATTTGCTTTTTATATTCTTATTATTGTTATTCTCATTTTTAAATAAAACAGCATTGGGGGAGCGGTGCATTCTTCTTTTTTTTTGTTTAGAATATTTATTTCACTTTTACGAACAGTTCATGGAACACAAAATATTCATCTCGTTTCGGATGTGACAATGTTTTGTCAAGCTAATTTAAGATCATAAGACGTAATTATAAGCATAATTGAGGGGTTCATCATACGAGTAGTATGTGCGTGAAAACTTTACTCATGTTCATTGTTATTTGTTGGCTGTGATTGCAACATTTCGAAAAAAAAACTTAAAAAATTTGCATTTTTTTAAGTTGGTTTATCACAAAAATAAATAAAAATAAAAAAATTCCAATATGCGTGAATGCGGTTTTTGATATTTTTTTCTCTTTCTCAAAATGATTTTAAAACAAACTGAGTTCTAATATCATGCAGTTTTTTATTGATTGATGTGAATTCTTTCGAGATATTTACTTACCTTAAAAGTGTTAGTTCCATGATCCTAGATATAACGCAGGACATAAGCAACAGAATACAAGCAGTAAGCCTACTAAATATATAGAACGAACGTGAAATCCGTTCTGCTTTATAAAAACTTGGCTGGCAAATGCGAAAACCAAAAGGAAATTTTTTGTGAATCGCTACTTATAATGAAGATATGGTGGCCAAATGCGAAGAGATTTGGATGACAGCTAAACGAACGTCCGTAAACAATGACATTGAAAAGTAAAAATATGATTCAATAAGGCGTAAGAAGGTGGCGATGGCACGATGGATGGTAGTCTGCACGTTGACTACGAATCCAAAAACAGACCTGGGTCAACCCAGGTTTCAGACTAAAATTTTAAAATAAAAATAAACATCTCACATTTTTCTGATGTGCATTAGTGTGTCTTTGAGTGTCAGTTGTTGTCGGAAGGTTTCAGTGGCGAAGGCATAGTCATTGGTCACTGAACAATACCGGCTTCAGCTGATAGCAATCCACAATCACATCAGAACGCCCTCCTTCGTCGGTATTGTGTAGCACCGGCGAAGTAAAACAATAATAAAAATGGCTACTGAACCGAAGCTTCAGCACTGCTACGAGTATAAACAAAGGACGTGCGAAAGCAGAGCTGCAGAAATAAATAATTAAGCTTCACCTCCTGTCATTTCTCGTACTATCCCTTTCCTATAGTTCCAGCACAATGCTTCGCATGTGTAGGAGTCATCTCCTGAGTACTGATCCCAGATAAAAAAAAAAAAGCGGAGTATTCATTGATATGGTAGCAGATTTCAAACTTAAATAAAAAACGTAATAATTGACACAAAGTTTTATTAAGAGCATTGAACGATAGAATGGAAATGCGGATTTCATTTTTTAAAGAGTATGTCATCCAGATACTTCAGATCTTTTTTTAAAACTTCTTGAATAATCGGTCTTGGAAGTACTAGTAAAGCTTGTCTTTTCCGTATTGAAAATAGCGGATTTTCACGTAAACTGCTTTCAACCAGTTCAATGTTTTCGGGAGTCCTTCAAGATCGACTGGGCTTTGCCTGTGGGGCATTCGTAGCCGAAGCAGTGGCGCAGAATCTCTGCACCCACGAACGAATTAAATTTACATTCGGTCCATCACTTATTCGCCGAATACCAAACTTTGAACATAGCAAATTGTCGGCGAGCAATTACGTAAGAATCATACGCACTCGACGACTGACAAATCCGCACAATCGATAATCCCAACGGTGCCACGTCTACTGCCACGCCCACCATGAAAGCTTCAGTAAAATACAGTCGGCTTAATAACTTCATAGCGAAGGGGCGTAAAAGTTTTTCAAAACCATCACTGTATATTTCGGACTCTATGCGCATGCCAATTTTGAGTGATGTAGCTTGGCGAATGTCGTATCAAAGAAATAGTCATACAAATTCTTCTGGACTACCATGCGCATATAAAGAAGTAGTTGTTAGTCGATTTCGGATTTTTGATAATTATTAAAGCTTTATATTTCGGGATGCAAAGAAGATAGTGAAAACCTCCTTAGAATAGTGTAAAAATTGTTCTCCTGCTGTCCCCCCAATGCAAAACATTCAGTGATAACTTCATAAGTATGGAGTGTTGCGGTTTTTAGCCCTTATTAAAGCAGCAGGTTAATTTCAGATTGGCACATTAGATGGTATTCAAACTCGCTCATAGCTTATTAATAAGATGAACTTAAATATCAGAAACACATTGAATGATAACGAAGTAGAGGGTGGCGATTGCTAATGTAGTCTGCACGTTGAATACGTGCTGGGACCCCAGTTTCGGACTAAGTCATAAAAACATTTCGCATTTTTTTTAATGTGCACTTGTGTCAGTTATTCTAGGAAGGTTTCAGTGGCGTAGGCATAGTCAGTGGTCACTCCACAGTGCCGGCTTCAGCTGATACCAATTCACAGAGCGCCCTACTTCGTCGATATTGTGTAACACCAGCAAGGTAAAAGAATGACTACCAAAATGGCTACTAAAACGAAGGTTCAAAATTGAATACGTCTCCCTGGCATCAGAGCCGCTGCAGCACTGCTATTAACAAAAAACGTGCAAAAGCAGAATTGTAAGGTAGTGTGGCTTCATCTCCTGTCATATCTCTCACTATCGCTTTCGTCTAGTTCCAGCACATTGCATCGAATGTTTAGGAGCCATCCCTTGAGTGCTGGTCCTAGATAAAAAAAACATACTCTACAATAAAATGTATATAATTAAGGTTACAATTTACAAAAATAGTTTTTATATACATACGTATGTATGTAACTGCTGTATTATATGGTATGGCTACATTATGCCCTATGCTCCTTGTAGCTGTAAGAGGAGTGGAGGAGCAAATATTATTTACATACTGAAATCAAATCAGACGATTTTAAAGGGCATTACAAGCGATTACTACGAAACGGCGGTCGAGAATAGAAAAAATTGCTGCGAAGCACACTCTCATAAATGTCCATGAATGTGTGCATGTAATCGCGGCCAGTTCAATAATTAATGTGATGAGATAGACCAGGCTGCGAATGACGATGACGCGTAAGTGGAAGATAAGCAATCATTTAACCATTTATTAAATATCGTATGCAAACATATCACGCACCAACCCATGACACGGTGATGAAATCAATTCAATTGATTGTACAATTATCATTGTTGTTGGTGCTGTTTTTATTGCTTCCAACTCACTTTGCATTTTCATGTTTCCGTGTGTACACACATGAACAAGGGAGTTGAACAAGTATTCTTCTCTATAAATTTATATTTATTATTATTTTTTATTTATTCCTTGCCGGCCAGTTTATATAACTTTGTAAAGGAGTCTGTGTGTGTGTGTGTGCGGTTTTTTTTTTTCGTTGATTGTGCAAAAGATACTCATTTAAAATTAATTTAATTAACGGTTAAATTTTTATCAAGTTTATTTGCTATTCATTAACCGTGAAGTACAGACAGAGAGCAGACAGCTAGATAAACATTACACACTGTTAATTAAATACACTCCACAGCACACTCCATACCGGTGGCTCGCTGAAAAGCTGTCTGTCAAAAACACAGTTTACCTACCCAAAAATCGAATTATTTTCAAATTAAATACATTTTAAATGGCAGTAAATTTGCATGAAAAAATTTATTTCATTTCTTAAAAAGTTTTTATAGATTAATTTAATATACTGCAAATGTTTCAATTAATAAATGTATTTCTCAAACAATAACAGTCTTACCATAAGCTAAGAAGCTAAGAAGGATTAAAAATAAATTTGCCTTTTAGGGCGACGATGAGGAAGATGTATTAATTTTTATTTTCATAAAATTTTTGTCTTATATTTGATTTATCTAAAAGAAACTATATCATTTGCTATCAAATGCTTATGAACTTTTTAACACTTTAAATCTTTTTGGGGGATTAAAATATCTTCTCTTGCCGTGTTTGCTACATGAATTCTCCAAAAACTCACATTTATACAGTCGATAGCTTTTATTTATTTCCCTTTTCTTAATTTCTGTAAAATTTCACAGAAAAAAATTTTAATTAATTTCAATTAAAAAATTTGTGATATCAATTAAAAAATTGTTTCAAATTTCACCAGTAAACAAATTAGTAATATCAATTAATTTTTTATGCTTAAATTAATTGAAATAATATTTGATTAAATGTTAATTGCAACAATAAAAATAAAGTTGTTATTGAATTTTTTTAAATTATTTTTTTAATTATATTTACAAACTACTGAACTAAAAAAAATTAAAAACTTATAATTAATATTTTAAGCAATTTTCTATGTCGTTTTTTAAGTACACGCCTATTGCTATGCATTTCCCTAAAATTTTAATTATAACTTAGAAAATCAATTTTCTTATAGCAATTTTTTACTACTCAACAGTTTAAAAACATAATTTCAAAAAATCTAAATATCACTGCTGTTTATATTTAAACTCAGTTGGCAACTCGCACACATTTTTGGCATTTACAAATTTTAATTCGGAGACGTTTCATTGATCAAAAAAAGGGAGAACGCTGTTGGCACAAACAATGGAAAAATGGAAGAATTTGATTCAAAAAGACGGTGCCACATGCCACACGGTACGAGATACCATGAACCTATCGAGAAAGAACCTACTGGGGATACGTGATATCTCTCGTATACAGGGAAATCTGAAATGCTAAAAAAAAGTATGCCAAACGTAAATGGCAGACCCAAATAAATACGTCATGCACTTTTGCAAATTTTTTGTGTTTTTTTCCAATTTACAAAAACCAAACAATTAAAAGAAAACTCTTTAGAATGTTGCGACTCGTCTGTAATTATGTTACCGATTTTTGTTTTGTTTAGCACACTTGCCAAATGTTGGTTGGGATTTGATTTTTAGCGAACGAGACAGTGCGGTCGTAGTTTTTGCAGAGCTCTTCTTAAAATTCTGTATGTTTAAGCAAAATCAGATTCTTTCAAAATCAATATCATTTTGTGAGAGGTGCAATCTATAAAGAACTTTATGTGCGCAGTAATCACTCAAAAAAACTTCTCCCATATGATTCACAGTGTGAAAGTATTTGTTGTATTAGTTGTGTTTGTATGAATTGTTACAAAACAATACTTTATTTCATAGACAGTGTATTATAAATACAGATGCATGGTAAAACAAACAGCAATTATTAAAAATCGAATATTTATTTATTTACTGAAGTATAAAAAGTTTCGTTTTGTTTCGGTTGGCAGCAAATAGAACCCAATAAACAAACAATGTTAATTGTATTTAACAAACAATTAAACTAATAGGTCATTAAACATTGAAAGGAATATAGTAAATATGATAGGGAATTGTAAAGATGTGTGAATTGTACAATTGAGAGAAATGTTTATTTGAAGAAGTTATCAAATTGAAAATGGAATTTAAATTAATATTTAATGAAAGACGCTCAAGTGATAATGCTGGCGCATGGCCAGACACTGCCTAAAATTCAATACAGCAGAAGGCCATGCTTATCGATAAATTTTATAAAGAAGAGGAAGAAGAAGAAGCAGTAATTACTTGCATCATCTGTGAAAATCTATATTGAATTTAGTTTTTGCTGATA